>JAZEWT010000017.1:1261115-1273571 GCA_036362905.1 Mordacia mordax | reverse complement strand
TGCAAACTCCACACAGAAAGGCACCGGAGCCGAAAGACTCGAACCCGGGACCTTCTTGCTGTGAGGCGTCAGCGCTAACCACTGCGCCACCGCGCCGCCCATGGATTAAATCGACCCTGGCTAATTTTAACCTTAAATGGAATTGGGAGACAAACCCTCACTACCAATTGGTCTATACTTCTGCCATTAATGACTGTACAGAATTCTGCACATCTATTACGATATATAATAGCACTGTAGAGAATTGAAGGCTTTACTAACTTTTTGGCTTTGGTATATATGTAAATGCTTAACTTTGCGGCTGACCGTGCCCTATGAGTAAAACGAATCAACATCTGCTGCTATTTATAGCTCTGAAATGTCAAGTTGTCAGAATTTCCATATCTTCGGGCAACAATATAAACCGTTTGCATGTCCAGATATTTTAGTTGCTATAATATTGTCAGGCAATTTGGTTAATTTTCAACCAGTCCACCACCTGAAATGTCTGTTGCTCCTTCACTGCCACATTTCACGTGAATTCCCTGGAACATTTCATCGCGCAAGTATCGGATCGACTACACATGTGGGAAATTTCATCTCTGGCACTTTAGAAACGTCATTATAATGGAAAAAAATCTATTAAATTGTGTTTACCTACACATAGACTTTTTGGAAATAGCGCCTTTAAGTAAGGGTATAGAGAGCTAACCACCTTCGTCGTATTGCTGTTGCTGACGTGCCGTTCTCTCCACAGCTCTGTGCAACACTGTGACCCGCAGGTGACAAGCGCTCTCAAAGTGCAATTATTATTTTTACCAATGTGCAAGCACTAAATTCGAGTAACTGGAAGACACGCAGTCAAGGCTTCAATTAGCCGTGTCGGCAACGAATGCAAATAATAGTTCCACTCTCGGCACCCCACATCCAATATACATCTCTCACTCTGGCATTGCTTACTATTCAAATACCTAATCCAGTCTATCATTCATTCATACGTAATTTGAACTTTAAAAGGCTAATTCGGAAGCGCGTTAGAATTTTTTTAAGTGCTCTTATTTTGACAGGACGTCATCAACGCTTGAATCGCGGAGTGAGAGAGAGAGATTACAAGTCGGACGACTTGGAGCTGTAACAGAACCACGAGGCCAAGGTTAATTGTGAAATAAAGCTCCCGCACACATGACCGGTAGAGACACGCGTACGACTGGAGCCACTTACGCTGCTGTTGTCGCCCGTCCAGTGGACTATTGCCTGATTGTGGGAGCCGTCCCCCGCCAGCACAAAGGAGCTGCTGCTCACGCCGCCCCCGGGCTCCTGCAAGAGGGGAGGAGGCTGCCGAAGCAACGCTCTCCCGCGCCGCGGGTGCTCGGGAGCCCCTGAGTCCACCAGATCCCGGCGGAAAATCGATGCCGCGTCTGATGATGATGATGACTGAGAGTTGAGCACAGCGTGCTGCCGGATAGCAGCACCGGCTGCTGTGGCCGCGCTGACAGCACTGTTTTCCGCCAGCAGCAGCAGCAGCAGCGGCGGCAAGAGCAGCATCAGAGGCGGCATCATCACCAGCAGCGGCTGTGGAGTCCCCCCGTCCTTGCGCCGCCAAACCCGGGAGCCGAGCCGCGGCGCTCCGCCGGGGGCCACGAGCTTCTGGACCGGAGCTGCGCACGCAGCGCGGCCGCGTTCACATCTCCGGCTCATGTGCGTACGTCGGTGCGTGTGTGTGTGTGTCCTGCGTGTGTGCTTGCTGCGTGTGCTCACGCGTGCACGTCTGTATCAGCAACGTGCCTCTGCGTTGTTACGTGACACGCGTTGTCTCTCTCTCTCTACCTTCCCCTCCTCTGCCTTCACTCCCCGCAGCGAAAGTGTTAAAAGCGACACGGCGTCCGTTCACAACACCCACCCATCCGCTCACTCATCCACCCACCGACCCAACCACGGGTGCCCTCCTCATCTACACACACCTCCCCCCACTATTCCACCCACACAGAGCGTGCGCCCAGAGAGGCGAACCTCCCTCCCTCGCACTCCTCGGCCCAGCATTGCGCCCCCATCGAGCAGACGTGGCTCTGCACGGTCTCCTCGGGGGAAGCACGACTCCTGCAAGCGATCCCCGCCAGACATCAATAGCCCCTGCGTGTGCGCCTGCGAGCGCGCGCCGGATGGGCAGGACGGAATATAATAAATATAAAAGCGCTCTCGTCTCATTGTCAGAAACCGCTTGGTCCTCTACAGGGCGCAAGGCAGAGATGTGCCCACGATGGGACGCAAGTCCATCGCCGGGCACTACGGGCAATTTAGTCTGCAAGCCAATAAACACCTATGCAGAAGCATGTTTTTTGGACTGTGGGAGGAAACCGGAGTGCCCGGCGAAAACCCACGCGGACACGGGGAGAGCATGCAAACTCCACACAGAAAGGCACCCGAGCCGAGACTCGAACCCTGGACCTTCTTGCTGTGAGGAGGATGCGACAGCGCTACCCACTGGGCCACCGTGCTGCCCTATAAAGCACTCTCTCCCCATATTCGTGAAATGTTTCAGTTGATCGGCCAATTATTGTCTTTCCTGGCCGATATCAAGCAACATTTGTTCCAGCAAAACAAACTATGGACCAGTGTCGACCTTGTTTCTGCTCAGGAGTCAGGCTTGTTAAAATAATTGTTGTGGGATTACCCTATTGAGAGTCGGCAAGAGAGAATTCGGTGAGGGTCTGTCGGGGAGGTGGAAGGGCGGTTGGTGGTTAAGCTGTGTGCCGCCACTGTGTCAGTGGGAGCTCGCTCATCCCGCCGATTGGGTTCTAGGGGAAGGGAAAAAAAAGAATCGAGTTTGGAAAATCATCCGCGAACTCCTCTGGCAGAGCCGCGAACAGGAAAGATGCGACGGTACTTGTACAGACGATGCATAGGGAGGCCTTCATCCAGCAGTGGATAAGCAATGGCTGTTGAGGTCATGGTGGCGACGGTAATACAAACTGATGAACACAAAAGCCTCATCTCATTGTCAGAACCGCTTATTCCTGTACAGGGTGGCGGTGAGCCGGAGCAATTCCCGGCAGACACAGGGCGCAAGGCAGGGATATACCCACGATGGGACGCCAGTCCATCACCGGGCACTGCGGGCAATTTAGTCTGCACGCCAATTAACACCTATGCAGAAGCATGCTTTTGGACTGTGGGAGGAAACCAGAGTGCCCGGCGAAAACCCACGCGGACACGGGGAGAGAACTTGCAAACTCCACACAGAAAGGCACCCGAGCCGAGATTCGAACCCAGGACTTTCTTGTTGTGAGGCGACAGCGCTACCCAATGGGCCACCGTGCCACCCTGCACACAAAGGTAAGAAAATAAATATTTATAAATAATCTTACAGGACTGCGTAGGCTTTCGCGGTTGTGTTGCAGAAGCTCAGGACTTGATATGGTTAAACACACATACCACACAACGTGTAAACGCATCAGAGTACTAACTACAAACGTGTCGGCGTGACATGCATAACACTGCGTTAGAATGCAACCTACACCCCTGCTAATAGAAAACCATCGATTAGATATTGTATCGAACTCTTCCACAATTCGTCAGACGTTTTGTAAGGGGCCGCTGTACCCACATTTTACCCCATCACACGGGATTTGCCAATCGACTGCAGTGGTGCGTTGATTGATGCCATGGGGTTTTGGGAATGTACCCAACTGTCATTCCGGGAGAAAGAAGCAGCGATAGCTGACATTCCGGTACAGTACGCTAACAAGTACACTACGATATCCCCTCCAGTGAATATAATTTAATTCTACAGCGCTTAAAATATTCAGTACGGGTCGTCCCACAGGTGATTTCTCATGGGGAAAAAAAAGGTCTCGAGGGAGAGACGGGGTTCGAGGAATGCGTAAATTAATTAAATGGAAAGAACAATTGAGCCATGTGACCTTAAAAATGTTAGGTTGTTGATCGATGACCGTGCAATTTGATTTAGTGCATCGTTCTGCGTTCGTATACGTTTATTTTTCTCTCCGACTTGGTGTTTTATCAATCAAGATTCTGCCACGCCGACACAGTAATGACGGGAGGGTACCTGTGACATTCTGAATGGGTGCACGTACGCCGAGGACGTCTGCCGAGGAGATGGGAGCCAGAATATCAGCTCGTGCTCGGTAGATTGTTACATCGTTTAAACCGCGAGAACTTGCGACGGCTTGCGGGAGGTTTTTATACGGGAGTGGATCGTGGCTGATGAGGTGGACATATATAGCCATTTCGTTAATCGACTGCTGGATGAAGACTTCACCACACCCCGCTGGTCGCGGGGGTGATTCGACCACATATCATCACCGTTTGTCAGTGCGGGGGTTGCTGCGCTATCGTCTGCTGCCCTTAAACGTTGTGCCGCGGCAGCCTCAGACTGTTGTTTTACACATGTGCTCGACGCCCATCCAAACACAACCCAAGTTCTATTCCCCCAGTCTAGATCCCAAAGTCCGATGAGCTCGAACTCATTCCCGATCATTTGGTGTCTGAATATATAAATCATCTAAAACCGCACCGAATTACACTCTGCAACTAAGTCACCAAAATGACAAATACTTTCGTTACAACCAAGCTATAACACTGTGGCCATATTGAGTTTGGTGCTACCAACTTTCTACCGACAGTTCGCATCACCTCCCTTAAACAGCGTATATAGGCGTAATGCTGAGGGCAAGCAATGAATAGAACGGTATGTGGGCTCTAATAGCTTTCACATGCTAGCGTATTAGCGGATGACTGCAGAGCTGCAACAACAAAAAGGCACGCGAAACATGGTGACAGTGTATGACAAAAGCATGGGAGGCATTAACAACCGCACAATTGCATGAAATCCCATCATACGAGCGCTGCGCTGTATAAGACATCGCGGCAATTGTGGCGATGCAATAAGGCGAGGGCTTAATTTCAATCAGAGCTGTATGGGATCGCTCTCGTGAAGTGGACATGTATCGGTGGACATGGGGTTTGAGGTCCCACAATATATTCCGTGCGAAATGAAGCCCTGGGGAGCAGACCGGCACAGTTAAACAACGCGTGCGTTATAACGTGTCTGCTTGGATGGCAAATTTGCAGATCAATGGAGCTATATTGACATGCAGGCATGTTCAGAATTACTTTGCAACGCGTAAAAAGGAAAATTAATTCGAGGACACTCTCCGGTTTATTTCATCATTATGAAATATATGCGGACAACGTCCGCAGAAAGGATCATAGCCGATGGTCAAAATAAATGTAGTGAGCACCTGGGATGTGAACGCGTTTAAAACTGTAGCGAGAGTCTGGAGCAATAAAAGCACTATGGGTCGACGGTTTTACTATATCACTGGATCGTCAGAGATGGCGACGGCTTGGGGAGACCTTCATCCAGCAGTGGACCGATCAAGGCTGATGATAAGCGCTATATGTTGAGGTTTGAAGGTTATATAGAGCAGAGGATATCCCGGATATCCCATTACACCACAAGTGACAATCTGGCCGTTGCCTTTACTGATGTAAATTATTCACGAGATCAACTCCTCTGTGCATTGCCACAGCCATTCCTTTACTCTAGATTGATATTCATATAAAGGGGTTTTTTTTTCCCCTCTCAGCTGGTTGATATATTTTTTTGCATTTAACAATAATTCGCAATGGTTAGCATATGTTACAAAATATTATTTTCCACCTATCTAACCAAAATAGACATTAGTTTAGTTTATACGGTGTCTTTCCCGGGTCGTCACACAGTACATGCATAACTTACTTTAGAGTGTACAACTAAAGTGAAATGAATGTAATAAACTTATAAATGTAATGCTGAATGAATGCGTCTCCATGTCGAACATGGGGGGTTTGTTTACCCATACCTCCACGCTGGTAAGTGCGGCTTGATTCAAGGACGCGAAATATATCAATAGGCTCATGCTACTAAAGTTAAAGCGTTTCGAAGCGTAATATCAGACAATGTACATTCAGAACAACGCCAAAAGTACTACAATACCAACATTCAACCAAACGCACTTAAACCGTCTGCAAAATAGGTATTATAAATAATAAGTACTATTGTACTTTTGGAGCACTTTTCACCCCAGGGTCGAAAAGCGGTGCACGGAGCTATGGAGAGAACGGCGTGTCAGTAATAACGACATATAAACGGCAAATGAACAATAATAACGGGTTTTTTGTTTTGTTACAAATCTGAGCTGTGGAGAGAACGGCATGTGAACAACAGCATCAGAGCAATTCAATAAAAATTCAAATAATAGCTGCAATTTAAAGGACATAAAATAAGCGATGAAAATAATTGTTCAACAAACGAAGGAAGAAGTGTTCCTGAGCAGGTGCACATTGGCAGCAGAATCATCATCCCAGCACGACAACTGTGAGCCACATAAACAGTCCGAGACAGAGGACCTGAAAGCCTTACAGAACAAGTGAGTCTTGAGAAGAGATTGAAGATGCCCAGGGGGAGTCAGCTGACCGAATCTCCAATGGAAGGGCATTGCAGAGCCTGGGAGCATCGCGCGAGAAGGCTCTTTCACCCATCGAATGGAGGTACAATCTGGGCACACGCAGCAAGTCCGTATTGGAAGATCGAAGTTGTCGTGTTGAGGAGGGTACCTGAAGAAGTTCATGGATGTACGGCGGAGCAGCACCAGTGAGAGCTTTGTAGGTGAAGAGGATATTTAATTCGATCCTATATTTAACCGTTAGCCAGTGGAGAGACACCACTGTTGGGATATGTGATCGTGGATAGGTGTGCGAGCAGCTGCAATCTGCACACGATGGAGACGATTGATCAGATAGGCAGGGATGCTAAGGAGTATTGCATTTGCAATAGTCGATTCGTGAAGAGATGAAGATGTGTATTGGCTTCTTAGCATCAAAGGGTGTGAGTTGGAAATAGGCCACCTTCGTCACCTTATTGATGTTTGTCTCGAAGCTGAGGAATCTTGTCGCCCCTAGACTCTGTACTGCCTTAGCAACTTCAATGATCTGGTCGTCAAGCGTCAGTTGGATGGGTTTAGCCTTTGACAATTGGTACGCAGTTCCAACGAGCAAAACTTATGTTTTGTCACCGTTTAGTTTCAGGAAATATGAATTGAACCAGGCCTTCACCATTGAATGAGGACGACATGCAAAGACCAGACGCATTGATGGATGGCTTTGCGAAGATTCGGATGTCATCGGCACAGCAATGGTAGCTGAGATTGACCCTGCGCAGAATATGGCTAAGTGGTTGTATGTAGATGCTGAAAAGGAGTGGGCCGAGGACTGAACCCTGAGGAACTCCAGACAAAACAGAATGGATATCTGAGTTTTGTCCTCCAAAGCTGACGAACTGCTTCCAGTCAGAGAGGAAGGAGCTCAGTCAATGCAGGGCACAGCCAGAGACCCCTATACCGTCCAGTCGTTCAAGTAAGGTAGGGTGGTCAACGGTATGAAAGGAAGCGCTCAGGTCCAGAAGGACAATACTTGGCAAGCCTTCATCAGCAACGACAAGTTGGTCATTAATTACTACCCCTGCCTACCTGATCAATCGTCTCCAGCGTATGCAGAATGCGGCTGCTGGAGTCCTCACTTGCACACCTATCCATGATAACATATCCCCAGTACTGATCTCTCCACTGATTACCTGTTAAATACAGGATCGAATTCAAGATCCTCCTTCTCACCTACAAGGCTCTTACTGGCGCAGCTCCGACATATATCGATGACCTACTTCAGGTACCATCCTCAACACAACTTCGATCCTCCAATATGGGCTTGCTGGATGTGCTCAGGTCGCACCTCCATTCGATGGGTGACAGAGCCTTTCGCGCGCTGCTCCAAGACTCTGGAATGCCCTTCCGCTGGAGATTCGTTCAGCCGAGTCCTTAGTCATCTTCAAATCTCGTCTCAAGACTCACTTGTTCCGTAAAGCTTTCAAGTCCTCCGGCTAGGAATATTGATGCTGCTCGAATTTGTACAAAGGGAAAAAAAACCCAAATGTTGCAGATTTTCCGTTCTCCGTCATTGTTGGCGTGCTGTTCTCTCCGCAGCCATGTGCAGCGCTTTGTGACCCTCGGGTGAAAAGCGCTCTATAAATGCAATTATTATTATTATTATGACCACAGCACTTTCATCGCTATGGCCGAATATGAACCCATATTGGAAGGGATCGAGGTCATTGTTTAGGACGTGTTTCTAGAGTTGCACGGCTACTGCACGTTCAAGGACCTTGGAGAGGAATGGTACATTTGAGATCGGGTGATAATTATCAGGGATGTTGCAATAAAGGCCAGGTTTTTTGAGCAGAGGGGTAACTGCGGCACATTTGAATAGTGGGGGAACGATGCCGGAGCAAGGTGAGTTATTGAATAGATTAGTTATGAAGGTGGCAAGGGATTAAAATTTGCCCGGATGAGTTTGGATGGGAAGGGGTCCAGAGAGCAATTTGTTTGATGGGCAAACAAGAGGCAACCAGACAATGCAACGATGTATCAACAGAACTGTATTGTTGCAATTTGCACCGCATTGTAAATTCAAGGATGCAAGACCTCAAGACGTTACAAGGTGTTATTTAATTTACAACTGCCACGTACATTACTATGCAATGTTACCTACAGTGAACAGCCCTTGACAAAACCCTGCTCGTGGAAGTAATCGCCGCACTGCGCTGGTCATAAGCTGTCATTTGACCACTGAACAACACAAGCAGCCTAATAAGCCAATACGACGTGAGCATACATTCAGCATAAATAATCAGTTGCATAAATAGTGGTAAAAGATGTTCACAACCTCGATTGTAGGTTCTTTGTTCACAGAAGACGCATACAAAAATGTTGGTGGGTATATATAGATGCATCTATTCCATCTGCAGATGAGTGAATATTGTGCGTTGTGTGGCAGTTCCTAATAAATACCAATGGTGAAATCCGCTGTGAACACGTTTAGTAATGTACACAAGTTTGGAGTTTATCACATCTACACTCCCATCACTGTCTGCACGGTAATGCCATTTTCAACTGTATTCAAATAGTCGTTGTTACTTGAAAATCTGGGCTTCTCCCCTTGGCTAGCCACATGTCGGCGTCAATTATTAACTGTCAGAAGTAGTTGCATAACAGTAGACACGTTCCTAAACAAATTATTAAGAAGGCTGGCAAATGTGAATGGGCTACGTTTAGTGCATTAGCCGGTGCATTGAACACATGTCGCCCTCTGCTGTCAAGCGCAGGGTACTGAAAGCACGCATTTTTGCACAGTGGGATTTCTAGACTTCGCATTGCTTTAAAATCGTGCATAAGCAGTCATAATTTAAACAAAATACGTGCATAGGGGATTACATCACCAGCTAACGTATACCTCACATAATACACTATTTAACCACTCTATGTAACTGCTCATCTGCTTATACTACGCCACGTTTCATGCAGACTATAATACACGTTAATCAACACGTGGTGTTTGACAGCATGCAACTACCACATTTTAAATCGTTTTATGAATATTTGAATTGAGTAAACACTGTTAAAGGGCAATTTGTTAGTGATAAAAAAACAATGCTTATGTTGACACAATAGTCTATTAATTATTATTTGGCAAACGCCCTTTTCCAGGGCGACTTACATCATTAGAGGCACGAGGAAACCACAGAGGCAGGGGGGAGGCAGCTATGCAATCTGCCAGGGCCAGTCTAATCTTGCAATTATAAATTGTCTCAAAAGAAACCAGTAGGTGCATATCTTTTACATAAAGTGTGGCGAAAAACATTATATTACACATAACAGTTAACGCCTTACAAAGCGTATGCAAATGATTCAATGGTTATGACCTTGACGTGAGAAGCTACATGTACTAAATTTATTAAAATAAAATAGGAATAAAATTTTAAACTTTATTTTCAATCCCAGGGATATGTTCAAAGGCACATTGTTTGCAATTTAATACATCAGTTTCACTTTTATTTCACATTATAAAAAGAGCCAGACCATTCTATCACAGTCTAAACAGATTGAAGATTCCGATATTTTACAAGTGTTTTATATTCATATTCGTGTCAATGCATATACAAAAATGTGCTGCAAATAAAATTTCGGTTGGCTCACTTTTCAATGTGAACTAAAAATGGAACCATTATTTTTATGAACAATTTACACACTTTTCACTTATTGCTACAATATTTAAAACAAATACAAGCCATACCTCAAACTTGCATGTGTGGACATAAAGGTGCATATTATGAAAATTAGAACCAGTTAAAACAAACCCCATAATATATTATACACAGCTTAAGCGTTAAGATTTTTCTGTTATAGGTAAACTACAAAGAACACGTTTAGATTTCTGTTTCTTTAGCAGGGGATGGCTTCTGTAAATCCTTCGCATTTACTTTCACCTCTTCTTTACCAACTTCCTTTGCTGCTCTGGATTCTTTCCCAGCATCCTTTGCTGATGGTACATTCTTCCCAGAAAGCTTCACTGGCTCCCCCTTCCCAGAATCCTTTGCAATCTGTGTTTCATCAGAACTCTTTGTAGCGTGATCATCTTTGGAGATGTTCTTCACAAGTAGTGGCACTTTACCAGCTTCTTCTCCTGCCACAGCATCTTTTCCAACATCTTTTCCGAAATCCTGCAAAATAAATTGTTGAATTCTTAAAATCACATCACTTTCAAGCCCTTATGAGCTACACACGAGATAACATACAAAATTTGTACAAATATGAAATAGATGGACACAAATTACGCACCTTCGCATTAGCGCTTCCTGCCACTGATGCTTCCTTTCCCACATCCTTGGCAGGTTTGTTGTCCAGAGTGGCATCTGCAGGTGACTTGGCAACTCTAGAATCTACCACAATCTCTGCAGGAGACCGAGCTGCAGTTCTGCTGTCTGTCGCATCAGTGACAGCGGCGGATTCTAATTTCAGTTTGTTGGGAGCAACAGCGACGCTGGCGGAGGCATCTGGAGAAAGTTTGGTTGTTTCTCCAGCAGCCACCTCCTCTTGGCACTGCTCTTGTTTATCTCGATGAGATTTCATAAGACGGATCTGCACTCGCAGCTCTATGATGGCCTCCCTCTCCTCATGGATTGCTTGGTTCAAGTGATTGTTCTTGATCTGTGAAAATTGCAGCACAAAATAATATACGAATGTTAACATTTGCAAATTGCCTTTAAAACAAACAAAAATATCCCCTGCCCATGAGGGTACATGCTGTATGTCAAATAGTATACTCTGTATTTCATTGCTAGCAAAGGCCAGAGTTCACAACACTGTTTAACATGATTTCCAGAGCCATTTATAATCCGGGTTGGGGCTGCGTGTTTGGCATTCTGTGTGTTGGTGTAGACCAAGTGAATTTCCTCAATTCAATTCATGAAGATGCCCACATGCCCTAAACTGAAAGACCACATTTAGTACCATGCATTGTTACAAATAAGCCCAAATGCACATTTTTTTTACACCACTCTGGGTTACCTCAAGTTCCTCATTTTGCCGAATCAGATCATCCAGAATCAGCTGCAGCTCCTCCTCATCCTCACTCTCACTCTCGCTGTCTGAGCTGTAATCCTCCGTCTCACTGCGCACCTGTTGTCGGCTACCTCGCCACACACAATGAAACAATGCGATTCCTTCCTTAAAATTCATAAAACACATGCCAGGAAATGCATTGTTACCACGTCGTGCACAAACGTGATCAGGAAGAAAATGGTTAAAAAAATACGTACTTCACGTCATTACAATCTCTTATAAAGGTAGAGAAACCCTCACCTCTGTATCTCTGCGATTTCAGCCCACAGCCGTTCTATCTCCTCCTTCTCAGCTGCCATCTTTCGCCGCAACAACTGCTCCATGGCGAGTAGCTCCTCCTGTTCAGTCAAAACCTCATCCTCCTGAGGAATAAGGAGCGGATTAACAGCAATGTCAAATACAGCGGAAGACCTCCAAACTGTTGTGACCAAGTAATATCCGATCTGCAGATAAACAACACATGTTTATTTTTTTCATGGGTTCACAGTGAGGTTTAAACATTGCAGAACTTTAACTGTGGTGTTTTTGTATACGTCGCCCGCCGCGGGGGCCTGGGCCGAGTCATCGCCCGCTGGGAGGAGGAGGCCGTGAGGAGGAGGAGGCCGTGAGGAGGAGGAGGCTGTGAGGAGGAGGAGGAGGAGCCCTTCATGAAAGAAAGACCAACGAGGACCGTTACGTCGCCCGGATTGGCGCTACCGGGGCCCCACCCTGGAGCCAGGCCCGGGGTTGGGGCTCGCAGGCAAGCGCCTGGTGGCCGGGTCTTCGCCCACGGGACCCGGCCGGGCTCAGCCCGAAATGGCGAAGTGGACCCACCTTCCAGTAGGCTCACCACCCGCAGGAAGGTCCGTGAGGGGCCGGTGCAGTGTGGTTTGGGTAGCAGTCGTGGCGGGGGGCCTCGACGACCCAATCCCTGGACCAAAACTCTGGCAATAGGGACATGGAATGTCACCTCGCTGGGGGGGAA
>JAZEWT010000017.1:1219991-1237437 GCA_036362905.1 Mordacia mordax | reverse complement strand
CAACAGAGGGCGCAAGGCAGGGGAATACCCAGAATGTGACGCCAATACGTCGCAGAAAACACTTTTTTGGGGGCAATTTACTCAGCAGGCCAATTATCCTAGACAGAAGCGTGTCTTTGAATGGTGGGAGGAAACCGGAGTACCTGACAAAAACCCACGCGGGCACGGGGAGAACACGCAAACTGCACACAGAAAGGCATCCTAGCCGGGAATCGATCCCGGGTGCGTCTTGCCTGGAGGCGCTTGCGCTACCCACTGCGCCACCCCCACTGAGATTTTGATGCCTCTAATTTTAAACTCGCTCTACAGAGATAGCCATGTATGAAACGATTAAGTAACCCTGATTGCTTTAAAAAGCGGCTGTTTTCGGGATAACCGCGTCGATCGCTCCTCCTCTCCTTCGCCGCTAATGTTCGAGGCGTCCCGTGCGTTGTATGGCTGTGTGCTGTTTGTGTGTCAAGCCCCTGCTCATTCCGCGCCTTCCCCCAAACCTACATCAGTACGAATTTACCATGTAATAGACCTTGCTCACACATGCCCTATGACACTACATTGTATCTGCATGTAAGGTGAGTGTAGGAATATATTTTCAAGAGCTAAGCCACAATTAACATTAAACCGTACTGACATCGGTGAGTTTAGAAATGCCTCTGACCACCCACCAGTATAAATGGATACACCACATTTGATCGGCCGATTTTGTGCGGTCGGATAAATAAATAGGCAGAATAGTAGCTAGAGGGGCTATTTAGAGCTCCCTCTAGTGTATGCCTTTCTCCCAGCAGTACTGTGAACAATGCATTGCTGGGCTGCACCTTTACCATTTCATACGTTAGTGCATGCCAGAACCCCACCGTCAGAGTTCATGTACCCCGACAACATGGCCTTGCCTTAACTCATGTGGTGGAGAAGCGAATGCCAATTCTTTAGCTCCGTGGTCGTCCACACAGGAACAAGGAGCAGCCCGACGGTGACGCGCCCACACTGGACAGCCTCCCAGGCTTCCAGGAGCTGTCGGAGCAGGAGCGCGTACTGTGCGCCTCCCTCGGCCTGAGCCCCACGCGCTACGTCACCATCAAGGCCATCCTCATCCGCGACTACCTGCAAAAGCGGCAGGGCATCCCCTCCAAACCACGCCTGCCGCCCTACCTCGACAAGTCTCACAAGAAGCGGATCCTCAGCTTCCTCACCAAGAGCGGCTGGATTGCCCGGGAGGCACAATAGAGGATCAGTCGATGTCCCCCTTGGTTTGCACTTGGATGAGCGTGCAAGTTTGATAATACCAAATACAATCACACGCAGTACAATAAGAGTGCTGAATTTTTCAATGAGAAAAAATAGGGTTCTCAATAAAGTGCTGAGGTTAATTAAAAAGCATTCAATAGTATTCGGGTCTTGTGAAGGCTCCCTGTCAATTATAATAGGATATTTATGGGTTATCTTTTATTCATGTAGTAATAATAATAGCATCCTTCATCCCTCTGCTGCTGGATTAAGACCTGCACACGCAACGTTGATAATGAGGGTTGTTTGACCATACTTCACTCTGCTGGTGTTGTGAAGTGAAAAAAGGTAAAAAAAACTGAGATGACTATTTTGCAATATTCTTTTGCTAATTATCCATGAATTCTATATAAGGCATTATCAAAAATATTGTCTCGCTTATTTTTTGATGTCATTTTTATTGTTATGGTGTTTTTTTATTGGCATTTTTTTAGACATTTTATGCTCCCAAGTATTGACTCGGTATTATACCATACACATCGTACAGTATGTGAAAGTGTGACATGTTAAGGAACTGTAAAAGTATTTCCTCTCGTGTATTTACCAACCTGTATTATTGTTGTGTGCCAGAGATAGTGGGGAATAGTAATGAGGATGGATTGTAGAGTTTGAGAACTTTACTTGCAAACAGTGACGGAGTTATTGAGTGCAATTGTACCTGGCTACTTTCTGCTGTAATTATAACTATATCTATCTATCTATAAACATGCAAGAGGGGTTCCAGGTACTGGGTTATAAAGAGGAAGTCAATTAAACAGTAGCCCTCCAAGTTATATCTTGCACCAGGGCCAGTGCCAACCATGCCATGTTTCTGCAAGAATAAGTGCACCAGGGCTAGAGGAAGCAACGTAAGCACTATCCGTGAGTGACCTAATCAGTTATTGAACCCACCCCATAAGTACTGTACTCTGTATCGCAATAGTGAATTGTGGCCATAACGATCATCGATGTGGTTGACTACTATGTGGTGTTTAGGGAATCAAAGATGCACTTTTTTTTTACTTATAAAAGTGGGTTATTTTACATCGACTGCCTGCGTTTATTGCACTGTAATGTAATGTATTGTTGATGTTTGCCTGGATGATAGCGCATAAATGTTTTAAAAACGTACCATCGCGTAATGTTGATTTAATAGTCCAAGTGATATTTGGAGATGGAATAATGTTTTTAAAGGTAATACATTTCAACAAATGCAGTATTAAGTATTAATGTATTTGTCAATCCAAATACAATTCATTTTAATACAATGATTAATTATTTGTTGCCATTATTGGTGCTTAACTTATCACAGGTAAACATCTCGTGCAACAATGGTATATTGTATTGTCAAACTATACAATTATTACAGCACAATATAATTAAGTGAGGCATCACTGATTTTTTTGATGGCTTCATATACCTTTAATCTTCACACCTCCCTACTGAGCGTCAGTGGAAGAATACTGTTTTGGACGTCCTCCATCATGCCTGCAAAAGAGTAATATTATTACTGAATAAGGTCCCCACAAGCCATCGGCTTATCTCACGATGTTATGATGTAATAATCCAACTCGCACCTACGCACGATCCAATTTGTCAAATAACCATCCTCCATAAAGAACATACCTCTATCTTACCTTAAAATCGTGATTTTAAAAAGCACATATATGCAAGCACAACTCAATGTATTGTACACAAAGTGGGACAGTTACAGCCAGAGGATTTCTTACTATCGTACCTGAAGGAAGGGGGTGAGGTCATAAAGGGCTATAGACCACAGGGAAGGCAGATGGTAACTTTTAGAATGTCAAAATGTAGATTCCTCATACAAAACGTTCAGTTATAGGTAGAGGATATGACAATACAAAAAAGTTTGAACTTAAACAGGTAAACTCTTGGCAGTACCACACATGGGGACAGAGTGCCAGATTTAGAAGGTCACAATATAGAAAGAAGTCGAGCCAATCATGGAAAATGTCACCCCATCCACTCAGATCTCAATAACATCTTAAAGTCGCGCAAGCCCTTTTAGAGCCAAATGTTTATCATTCAAAATGGTAATGTCAACTATGACGTTACTGGAAATCCAAATGGAGCTCACAACACATCACACACACCGCGTGAAACACCTGATGCAGGAGATACCTGGTTATGATGTTCCGCAAAGCGTATCGACCATAGTATTAAACAGTATCTGCACAAACCATGGCATATGCAGACACTTATTGCACAAATATGATAGAAGTAAATAAGTATGATGGTCACCCATTCAAGCACTATGCAGGCTTTTTTTGCTTACAGGCTCAGCTCTGCTTCACTTCCCAGATGTGACATGGCGTGGGAAAATTCTGAGTGATTAGACCACAGGCATCACATGTAAATAAGTACGTGTTTAACGCAGTGAATTAGCTGATATAGTGGCATACAGAAGAAAAAGGAAAGCACTTGCCGATAATGCCACTCAGAGATGCCCCAGCCACGCCTGCCGTTAACGATGTAGAGACACATCCTCTCGACGATGCGAGCCTCCCACTCGAAGCCGATGTAGAACTCAGAGACATCCTGCACTAGGCACTGCACATTGTACAGCTTCCCACCTGAGTAATATGGAGCATCACCAAAATGTTACAAAAAACATCTCAGCCAGTGAAATCAGCACTTACTACTGTGTGAGCTTCTCACAGCTGTATCGGTTGTGCAATCTGAAATTGTGCAGCACAACAAGAAAATTCATCTGACAGCGAATGAAGTAACACTTCATCCTGTTCGAAGATGGTGTGAGCCAGCTCGGACACATGCACAAGAGTGGTGTAGTGTAATTGACCATAGGCCCTGGTGTGCGACATTAAATGGCACCCATATCAAATTTCCCACTCTGTGAAGAAGAGCGTTTCGGCGCTCCTCCGGCTCCTGGATTCCGGTGCATTTGCACCCCATGAGCGTTTAATAGCTCTCTCACTGGAAGCATAACAAGGGTCTCCACCTCCCGTGAGGCTGTGTGGGTGCCCTGCATACCTGCACGAAAGCGGAATCCATAGTCCAAGGGTGGGGTTCCCCCTTCGCCGTGGCAGGCCAGCTCGAAATCAGTCCAGTTCACGCAATGCATTTCTCCCAATGGCGTGTACAAGTAGCCTATCTCCAGGCTGCAGGTAGGTCCAAAGGGAAGAATAATGTCATGAAACACATCTGATTACTCAAATTACACAATATATTGTACCCGTCTCTCTCAACTGATAGGCCTATCAGTGGACGGGGAGCGCCACCTAGTGGTCCGTGGACAGAAAACGCAAGTGGATCAGGTAGGCCTTGATGGGCAAAAGGTTGAGAGAACTCCTGTATTATACAATGCAGTCATTGCCCTCTACTGGAAGACTAATTCCCCCATTATAGGCCAGGCGCTGAGTTACCTTGTACCCACAGGGGCAGCCACTATCAGGAGTGGACTTTACAGTGTTTAAGATGACATGTGACGTAAAGCACTGTCGGTGACTAGGGCATTGTGCGATGTATTTATTTAGTTATCTAACCAATCCCATTTAAAGCTGTGGGTTTATGCAGATGACATAATAACGCACACGTATACATATACATCTCTTTGTGAATCCACAGGTGGATTATGATTTTCCCACACCATGAGGGTCACAGTAATGTGAGTAGTCACCGTAATGACCATCGGTGGTCTCCAACTAGCTAGTATCCCAACTCGCTAATCATTGTAAGTTGGTGAAGACAAGGGAACTCAGACGTGGGAACTTTGAGGTGCAGTACAACAGTATATTTTGCTGCACTGCTACTCTTCCACCTATTACGTAGCCCTGTCCAGACATGGTGGTCATCCATCCAAGCACTAATGATAATAATATTTGCACTTCTAGAGCGCTTTTCACTCGAGGGTCACAAAGTGCTGCACAGAGCTGTGGAGAGAACGGCATGTCAGCAACAATAACGACATATGAACGGCACATCAACAACAATAATGCTTTTTTATGAGGATGTTGATCATCATGATGTCATTGGAGACAGTGGTGTCAGTGATGATTTAGATGATGGTGGCGACGATTATCAACAGTCAGTAATAGATAAACACGAACAATTACATGAATTTGCTGCTACTTTCAGATTAAGAGTAATCAATGCAGAGCACACATTAAGCAAGCTGGCTTATTAGTAAATATAATTGTCATGTTTCCATTGCCATGTATTACAGACGAATGCTATCGTGATATGGTGTGACTGATTAAATGTCAACATTTTACTAATTATTTAAAATGCTTCACACGTATTTTTTATTAAAAGCTCTTGTAACAAAAATATAAGCAAAACGTCGGGAAGGAGAGAGGAGGAGCGATTGACACGGCTATCCCGACAGAGAAGCTTTTGTATGTTATCATCATAAATAGCATCGTTTATGAGAACTCTGTTTCTGCTGGGTTCCTTACCATGTCCTGTTGCACTAATCTAAGTCCTCAGTTTTGAAGATCCAGCACATTCCAGGTCATCTGGTTAGTTGCCAGAAAACTATTAATAATACAATTTAAATAAGCAGTTATTGAAGTCAGGAATGCATAGATATAGAACTATTGCGTGTGGACATCAGTAGAGGATCGTCTAGGTGTGTGAGGGGCATCTTTTCATGAGATGTAAATTAGGGGACTAGCGACAGATAAAGCAGGGAGGGGGAAATCACAGTTCCGGGGGTGGGAATGGGATAAGGAAATTAGTGTCAAGGTGACTCAGAGGCGGACTCACACAACAAAGGACACATGCATAGCGCCCACACATATAAAGGAACAATAGGAACTACGCACCCACACTGCGCCTGAGGATACCTCCAACGTGTAAGGCGAAACATCGCGAGGAGAGGAGAGAGAGCCATCGACGTGGCTGTCCCGACAGCAGCTTTTCGAAGCAATCATCATAATGTCAAATCAGTTAACTAAAAAAACACGTATGAAGCGGAAAGAGAATAGTTGCAGTCAACTGGAATGAGCGACTTACACAGAAGTGGTGATGGGTTGAGAAATGACCCCAACGTTGAACTGTGTTCCATCCTCCAATGTCACCATGTGAAATGCATAACGATGCAGGTACTTCCACTCGCGTTTCACGCCTTGGTCGAAACAGAAAGGTGTTACAGACAAAATGTGTGCAAAATAAAACAAATATGTAATGTAACAATTTAATTTCTAAAATATGCTCAAACATGTGAAATTTGAAACATATTTACGTGTACGAATCGGTATATTTTTCTGAGGTTTAGTAAACTCATCACCATAAGAGTGGTCTCTCATGCAGCCCATGTTCAGCTTTTGTGGAGTGAAGCCTTCCACTGTGATGGTGCCACTAAGCCACCCAAACTGTTCATAGTGTGTCTGGTGAGACCTGTAAGGGACGGAAGAGCAAGCACTAAGGCATTATAATCACACTCTTCTTGCTTCAAACATTAACGTACAGAAGCCTGCTAATATAAATATCATAGCCCTGATGAAGACACTGAGCTGGCAGCACTTCAAGCCTCGGTATGAAACTCGGGTTCAGTGACAAAAGTAATTTCACGGGATTCTCAAGTGTAGCAAGTTTATTATGTCAACCATGCTCAAGTGACTGCACAAAAACACACGCAAAAAAACAAGACAATTTTAGGGGAAAAACATGTAACATTACAGTAGAATATAATATTAAAGATAGGAAAAAACGTACATATGGATGGATTATGTTCTACTTGTCAACATGTGTTCGTACTCCAAAACACTAATTAGCAGTAGAGCAATGGTTATGTAGCTCTTGGCGAGACATAACATGAGCATCTCCACAAATGGTGCTTGTTTTCTCATTTGTGTCTCAACGTTTTGGGCAAAACTTTAATCAGAATGACTACTTTTCAAAAGGGTATGTTCTTATAAGCAAAGTAACTATATACAATTTTACTACAGGTTCATTAATATCGGATCATGCTAAGCAGAGTTGAGTGTCCTCATGTTAGAGAGATCTCATCTCATTGTCTGAAACCGCTTAGTCCTATACAGGGTCACGGTGAAGCCGGAGCCTATCCCGGCAGACACAGGGCGCAAGACAAGGATATACCGATGATGGGACGCCAGTCCATCGCCGATGTTAGAGAGATGGACAGAGCTAATGCATATACTCTCTTAACTCTAGTTGGAAAGCGATAAACACAGTTGTAATTAAGCGGTGCAGCTTATGACTCACTCCTCCAGATCTTTGAAGAATTTGCGGCTCCAGGGCTCTCGAGCGATGCTGCGCGATATGACAGCGGGATGTAGCTCCGTGTCACAGTCAAAGTATGGCAGGTTGCTCTCCCAGACCAGATCCATGGTAACGTTCAATTCGCGATCCTCCCCCTTCAGTCTGAGATGCAAACAATGCATGACCATCACAAAAATTTTAGAGGTCACCTGATTTAAAAACACGGATTGCACAACGATTGATTGCTTCGAAAAGCTGCTCTCTCGGGACAGCCGCGTCGATGGCTCTCTCTCCTCTCCTCGCGACGTTTCGCCTCACACGTTGGAGGCCGCCTGAGGATGCCTCCAACGAAGCAATCATCATCCATCGAGCCGTGAAACCTACATCATTAGATTGCACAACTTCATGGAACGGTCAACTGTGTAGAAGGAGAGCGCTCCAGAAGTGCAATTATTATTATTATGATTTGAGTTCAAGAGAGAAGTAGCGGCAGACCAACTGGGATATGGAAAGATGTGGTGGAATAACATGAGGATGCTGTGTGTGACTCGAGAAGAGGCAAAGAGCAGAGCTACGCGAAAACATTCTGAGAAGTTGATCGCAAGCAATAATGAAAAATGTGTATGACAAATGCACACTGTTAAGTACCTCAAAGGTCCATCAAAGTTAAGTTTCCACTTTCTCATTGGTTCCAATGGCTTAAGTGTCAAACCTTCTGCGCTGTACGTCATGTCCTCCTCTGCATGCCAAATGCTGTCAGGAAGCTTGGGACTTAGAAGCATCCCTACGTTCGGCAGCTGAACATGGGAGAAGATATATTTCCATTGCAAGCGTTCATTCATTGATAGTACCCGCTTAATCATGCACAGGGTCGTGGGGGGAAGGGGGCAAAGTCCATTACAGCAGATACAGGGGGCAAGGCAGGGCTATTCCAATAATACGATGCCAGTTCATTGCAGGGCATTGAGGGCAATTTATTTAGCAAGCCAATCACACTAGGCAACATTTCTTTGGACTGTAGGCGGAAACTTGATTACCCTACGAAACCACACGCAGACACAGGGAGAACATGCAGACTCCACGAGAAAGGCACACGAGCCGCAAATAAAACTCAGAATCTTCTTCCTGTGAGATGGCAGCACTACTCACTGTGCCGTGCCGCCCTTCATTACAAAGTTGATTTACAAGACAACATGCTTTAGCAATGAAATAATGAATTCTGTACCAACCGGTGACCAACAAGGCACGTTTACCAGGGTTATGTATGACCTCGAACATTACCTTGATCATGACAAATCCGTTTATGACCTTGTTCGGGCGTCGAGCTGTGGCAGTCACGAGATAACAGCCATGCTTATTGGCCGCATTGAAATAAACCGCATCAATAGCCTGAAAAATAAGATAAAATTCCAACAATTTAAAACAGAACTCAAAAATAGGCAAGTCAACAAGCGTTGGCACATACGCTTGTGCAAGTTTATGTTGAAAGTTGCAATGTGGCCGAATTGATTTGAAGAGGTCAATTACCTTAGGGTGGTGAGAGAGTGGCTGGGCACAGTCCATCTGAGCAGGCGTGCTCCGTGACCGCTTTCCATATCCAGGCTGTCCAGTTACATTCTGTTCACGTTTGTTTCTCCACTGGGAAATCGAGAAAGCAGCATTTTTAAATGGTAGAGAACCTACTTCAAACGCTCAAGAACCACTTTTAAAATCTTCGCCGTGCTTATATATGAACATGTTTTAACATGACAGATTTTAGCTGTTAGAATATCTCATCTCATCTCATTGTCTGAAACCGCTTAGTCCTATACAGGGTCACGGTGAAGCCGGTGCCTATCCCGGCAGACACAGGGCGCAAGGCAAGGATATACCGACGATGGGACGCCAGTCCATCGCCGGGCAGCTGTTAGAATATATCTTGCATCAGTGACGCGTGTTTGGATCTCTGAAAACAAAACTGTTATCAAGGCCGTCTAGTTTGCAAATAACAAAACGAAAACGAGCAAGGGGCAAGGTACCTGGCGTAGCGTGTATACGCAGTAGAAGAACACGTACTTTATGTAGTAAAACTTGCCAGGCTGGCTGTAGACCCCAAACAACTTTGGGGGATCATCACACAATAGCCACCACACTAGCAGCACTGCAGAGGCTGCTCCCAATAGCAACAGCAACATGGTCACCACCCAGCGTACTGCACAGCACACTCGCAATAAGAAAAACGCACTGCCCTGTGATGAATTATTCACGTCACGGCTGGAGAATGGGCCTCCACTCGAGGTAGCTCAAGAGCACCACTAGTGGGAGGTGGCAGGTCCATCTCGAGGTATTTTATACATTGGCGAGATGACTGAAGAGGTGTGAGTAGCCACGCTTTACTCCACAACATGCGACTTGCCGATCAAACGCGGTGTGCTCATTTGTTGTTGCCTTTATTAGAAAAAGATCCCAGCATGGTCATGTTTTGTGTACAACTATGGCTGCATCGAAGGATTCACGAGTGGCAGGCTTCCCAAACTGATTGTACTTGCAGCTTAATGTTTGTCGAGACTTAAGTTGCTTAAGGTCTCTTACCAGTTTATATTGCTGGGTCTACAAACGCCCCGTGGATTTAAAACATCTACACCGGTAGTAATTACGTATCAGCATGTGTCACCATGTAAATTATTTAACCCTGAACCGACGATGGTTGCTACCTTCTCTTAAACAAAAAGTCGCTACGTTATTTAAATGCAATTGAAGTACCGTGTAAATGTGTACAAAGAGCTTACCTTCAAACGTAAAGTTTAGTGTGCAGTCTCTTTGGATACTCGTGTGTTGAAGTATTTAGACAGTATTTCATGTATTTGTACTCAAGCGAAAGTAGACGCAGCAACTGTGATTCTGGCACTAGGTATACTAGCGGAACGGTAAAAAATAATGTCCGGGTAAATGTCAAAGTCTAAAGGTTACAGCTTGTGTGCCAAGTCAGACCACGATTTGTCGGAAACCGCTGCTTTTTAGATACTGTTTAACACACTTGACATTCACTTTGTTGTATTCAGTTTAAATGCTGTTACTTAGTATATCATACCATGTAATTGCTTATTGCTAATTACTGAAAATGGTCTCATCTCATTGTCAGTACCGCTTAATCCTGTACAGGGTCGCGGTGAGCCGGAGCTTATCCCGGCAGGCACAGGGCCCAAGGCAGGGATATACCCACGTTGGGACGCCAGTCCATCACCGAGCACTGAGAGCAATTTAGTCTGCAAGCCAATTAACCTATGCAGCAGCATGTTTTTTGGACTGTGGGTGGAAACCGGAGTGCCCGGCGAAAACCCACGCGGACACGGGGAGAGCATGCAAACTCCACACAGAAAGGCACCCGAGCCGAGATTCGAACCCGGGACCTTCTTGCTGAGGCGACAGCGCTACCCACTGGGCCACCGTGCCGCCCATCGTAAATGGTAATTTTTTCTCACGTTTCATTTAGACCCGATTTGGGAAATTGCAGAACTGCAACCGTTTTCACCGAATGAGCTTGTCAATCTAAAAAAAAAAGCAATGTAGGTTAGAGCCTTCCCTTAGTCCTGTACATGATTTGGACTCCTTGCAATAGAGCTTCAGCCGTCAGGTGGCGGATGGCTGCAATGTAGACGGTAAACAGGGTTGGTGCAATGATGCACACGTTTTACCCCAGTTTCCATTTTGAAAGGTGCGGTTTCAGAGCCAGTTATTGATAAGTGGCAGTCATGTGAATAAAAATGTTTGTAAAAAATGGTAAAAAAAATAGAAAAGATATGCATAAAACCTTTTTCGATTTTTTACAAATGTACCCTAGCAAAAGTACCCATAGCTTAATGTTATTGTTGATGTGCCGTTCATATGTTGTTGCTGTCGACATGCCGTTTATTCCATAGCTCTGTGCAGCGCTGTGACCCTCGGGTGAAAAGCGCTTGGAGAAGTGCAATATTAAAATAGGTCTCAAAACTATACATATATAACATGTACAAAACAACTTGGACATCACAGAAAACGGTACATAACCTGATTGAGGCGCGAGCATCGAGCCCAAACAGCTGTTACAAAAAACATAGGTAGGAATGTGCAACATCACAATCTAGTTAGGAATGGAGAATGGAGACATTGGCATAACAATCACAGACAAGTATACTGATACAATGTAATGATGTAGGTTTTCACGGCTCGATGCATGATGATTGCTTCGAAAAGCTGCTCTCTCTCTTTCATGAGATGGAAATTAGGGGACTAGCCACAGACAAAGCAGAGAGGGGGAAATCACAGTTCCGGGGGTGGGAATAGGATATGGAAATTAGTGTCAAGGTGACTTAGAAGCGGACTCACGCAACAAAGAACACACGCATCACGCCCACACATATAAGGAGACAATAGAAGCCGCGCACGAACACTTCAGCTGAGGATGCCTCCAACGTGTGAGGCGAAACGTCGCGAGGAGAGGAGAGCCATCGACGCGGCTGTCCCGAGAGAGCAGCTTTTCGAAGCAATCATTATACAGATACAATTTGTAATACGCACAAATTCCACGAGTCACGGAGGAGGCATGCAAGCTCGAGATCATAGGAGTATTGGGGAGGGGGTGTTAACCAATTGTTTTTGAGGGAGGAAACCATAGAACTCGGTGGAAAATCAATGCAGAATAAGGAGAGAACACACGAACTCCTGAAAGGCGTCCAGGGTGGAAATCGAACTGCCTCGGTCAACCAATGGTCACTGTAACCAATGGGTACCAACTACAAAAAAAAGAAACCAAGAGCTTAATAAGGCTGCAAAGATGGTTTCAAGATACAAGCACAATTATCGTGTACCGGTGTGTAAACATTTGCATCCACTAGCGTGACAACTGTAAAACATATATGTATAATGACGAGGTACTGAATGTAGATTGGGATTACTAAAGAGGGAAATTAACACATTAGAGTAACTAAAAGCAGCATACCAATGTGCCAAAAATTAATATAACCCATAACTTTAATACGAAGGCTAAAGTGACCAATGTTATCCATATTTTTAGGTTAGGTCATGTGAAAAATGCGTCAAACCCTTTTCTGACACATTTTTAGGTGACCTACCCCAAAACATGGATTTTACAGCTATAACTCATGCATATTACTTGCTAGGGCAAGGTTGATTAACAATGATAGCCACAAAAATACAAACGTACACACAGCATGGAGATGAATGCTTGCAATTACTAAAAGAGGAAAACATGTATCAGAGATTATATAAAGTTAGACATTCACATTTAATGTGAGTTTGGTAAGGATACATTTCAAAACAGCATGGTGGATGGAAGTCAAATAACAAAGTGGCAAAAGAGGCTGAACCCAAAAAACGACCACCATGGAGAAATTAGCTCATGTGCGGGAGATAGACAGGTTGTTATTGAACCATCAGAAAACGTGACGGGTTGAGGATGTCTTCATCCAGCAGTGACGAGATCACGAGTGAAGAAAGTTATTCTTTGGGACGTCAATGTGAGCATTCTAAGCCAAAAAATATATTTTGCAATGTGACGAAAACAATCAAAACATTTTTATACACTGTACTAATAAACACCACAAAACTTTGAGTACACAATATGCAAATGACATCTTTATTGTATAAACAAGGGGACATTCATGTTTCGCACCCACACATTTGTTGTTGCACCGATATGACATCTAAACAATTGAAAAGTATTAATTTTGCGTAACTTATGAAACTGTTGCTATGAACGCTTGCCATCATGAAAATGCTCATGGACAGCTATACTCGCTCCAGGGCCTCCAGCATGATGATACTGTTTCCTCTAATAACCTGTTGAAGAAAAAACAAAGAAAGCTCTGAATTTCATTAATAAGTCTTATAGTTCATGTCACCAGACATCACATCATATTTTGTATTTATAATTACATGAGGAAGATTAAGTGCCATATTTTAAACTTCATTACAAAATTGACCAAGGTAAAACAGCCGCTTCATGTTAAAAAAAAATACACAGCTCTAGCAGGGTAAAATTAAGATATGTTGCTCTCCTACCTCTATGGTAGAAAAGGTTGCCACTAAAAAAATATGAAGTTACCCCGTTTGCTTTTCACATCATTGACATCAGTGAGTTATGTCCTAGTTTATTTACTTCTCATCTGTTCGACAATGTAGAGTTTTTTAGACAGATTGCGTTTTATGCGGCAATGGTCAAATCAAGAAGGCATCCAATTTTTATGCAACTACCCATCCTTAAAATGACCTATCGATGTAAAGTTGAATAAAAATCGAAGTTACAAATGACTATCGACCCGTGGTTGCTCACTCACCACCATGCCAATGTCGTTTTGCACGCCACCTTGACAAAGCTCAAAGCATTCGTCCATCACCAGGTTCATGAAAGGATCAAAGCCGCGCAGGATGCCAGTTACTGTTCGCGACCCGTTCAACTTCACTGTAAGGTAGTAAACACAGGCCATGACTATTAAACAAGTACATTTTTTGCATGCATCCGCCCGTCATGCTCTGGATCTCCAAAACAGTATGTCAGGTGGGAAACATAAATAAAATCAATCAAGAGTCTGTTGCCGAGGACATTCATGGTACATTGTCTGGGTCTGCAAATATACATAAGTACTCGGTTGCACACAGGCAACCCTAGTTTTTTATGATTTGTAAGTTATGCACACAGACATATATTGTGAATATTTTTCACATTCCTGTGCTGTTAACAGGACTGCTCACCAGGATTTAAATAGAACTATAATATGATTAAGCTACAATAACGTATAAATTAATAAGAACATGATATAAATGTCTGAGCAAAAACAAAACACTCGAATGCTATTAAAACGTGCACTGGTTTACCATTGTAATTGCACTGCATAAGCAACAGAATGCCACTCCTAAAACATTGATAACATCACTATACAGTGCTCTAACAATAACGTTATCTATTTATTCAGCAAAGCCGCAGTGAGTATATCTCTTACAATAATGTTATCTCTTTATTCAGAAAAGCTGCAGTCAGCGTATCTATATACTTATTGGTTGACAGCCTTTGTTACTTTAAACCAGCCCTATAGGTGGCGTACATAGGATCCTGCTTTTATTCAATTTCATTAAAGTTTTCATTTAATGTAACTATTACCCTGCTCGAGCCACGTGAACATTCTACAGCGGAATTCGTCAATCAGCTGTTTTCTCGACACGCATTGTGGACATCCAGCGGTCAGCAGAGCTGGCCTTTACCGTGGCCACCAGCCCGTCTGTGTGAACACTGTTATCGGTTTAAATACACCAGGGGAGAACTAATGCGGCATCTTAAATCAATTCGCTGTTAATTGGGGTGTAATGTCGACACTTACAGCTTAGCTTCTTGTCCATGAACCTACAGCAGACAAAGACACGCGCACAGTTCAGTGTCAGTACCCGCTTAATGCTGTACAGGGTCGCGGGGGAGAGGGCCGGAGCCGACATAGGCCGCAAGGTGGTGCTATACCCAGGATGTGACGCCAGTATACCGCAGTGTATTTTTTTTTTGGGGGGGGCAATTTACTTAGCAGGCTAATTAGCCTAGGCAGCAGCGTGCTTTGGACGGTGGGAGAAAACCGGAGTACCCGACGAAAACCCACGAGGAGAGAACACGCAAACTCCGCGCGGAAAGGCACCCGAGCCTGGGAATCGAACCCGGCTCCCCTCTTCCCGTAAGGCAGCAGCAGCAGCGGCAGCGCCACCGCCGCGCGGGCCCAACGTGCGGTCGGGCTCCACGCGACAATCAACGTGCGTTCGCTCTCGCGTGCAGCGGGACGCGCTCGTCGCGCCTCTCGCCGAGTCGTCTGTGCTCGCAGTCCATTTCCCCGTGATAACGAACGCGACAAAGAAAGGACCGAGGCGGGCGGACGGGCGGACGCGACGCCCGACGAACCAATGGCGAGGGTCAAGGCCGCGACCTGCGCCTCGCCTGGCGCACGCAGGCCGCACGTTCCCGCTCGCTCGGCCTGCCGCCGGGCCCCCCGGTCGGCGTGCACGGCGCGCCCCCGCGTTGGGCTCGTGTGTGCGCCGCTTACTTTTTGAGCTCGGGGGGATGCGCCTTGCTCATGGTGGACGCGGTCTCTCCTCCTCCTCCTCGCTCGCTCGCTCGCTCGCTCTCGGGAGTCGGCAGACGAACGCTTACGCGACGGCGCACACGGCGAGGAGAGCGGCCGCACACGTGACGCGTGACGTCACCAGGTCGCGAACAAACCCCACCCCCTCTACCACCACCACCACCACCACCAAAAAAAAATCCCATCTCATTGTCAGAAACCGCTCAGTCCTGTACAGGGTCGCGGTGAGCCGGAGCCTATCCCGGCAGACACAGGGCGCAAGGCAGGGATATACCCACGACGGGACGCCAGTCCATCACCGGGCACTTTAGTCTGCAGGACAATTAACCTATGCAGCAGCATGTTTTTTTGGACTGTGGGAGGAAACCGGAGTGCCCGGCGAAAACCCACGCGGACACAACATGGAAACTCCACACAGAAAGGCACCCGAGCCGAGATTCGAACCCGGGACTTCTTGCTGCGAGGCGACAGCGCTACCCACTGGGCCACCGTGCCACCCTGTATGGATAACAAATCTATTACATAGAATTTTGAGTATGAATAAGGCCCCTTGTAATATTTCTACGATTGGTTATACAAATTTATCCTGAGCTAATATACAATTCACAATGGTGAGCTTTGTAGGGGGCATCCAAAGCAAATCTAAGAGCAAAATTGCTTTTGGGGTTTAGTTTATTTAAAATAATATTAGATGCTAATTGATGTCTAATAATCAAGGAAAGGTAGAATAGTAGCCTTCAAGTCTTAAGTGGAACGTTTTGGGAAGCAATGCCAATGTCTGCAATGAAAGCCTATTTTATTTATGTTATTAGTAAGTCAATGTGAGGTCTGAATTTTAATTTTAATTTTAATATGAAGCCAAGGAATGTAAATTCCTCAATTTGTTGCATTTGTTGGGTATCTAGTGTATATAACAGAAGGTGGGGCTTGGTTTTTTTATAGATAAAAAGCATGAATTTGGTGGCATGACAATGAATGTTCCATATTAATATAGTACTATTATAATTTGCTTTTAGAAGACTTAAAAATATACACTTTACTTAAATGAGCTACATTTTGAAATTCATTTTCATTTATTTTAATCAACAGTCAGCATGCTTGCATCTTAGACGCTGTTGGGAAATGGCTTAAACAGGTCTTAACAAAAAAGTTACATTAGTCAAAAGGTTGCATGTTTTCACATTTTCATTTATTGGCATTCTGATCTGCATTTTCAATTCACATCGGTCAATAAAAATATAGCAGCCGTCAGGGTTCAAGCCATGACCACTGGAATTCCCGCAGTAAATCACACAATGGTAAATAACAACCACAACATACATTATAGGCTGTTAGAAAATAATGTTATTTGCAAAGTCTGTTGACAGGAAGTCGGCGAACATTTCAGTACAATGCTTTATTTGTACATGCAGCAACAGGCCAAGTGCAAACCACCAACACTATAAAAAAAGTTACAAAAAAATAACCCCGCCGCAATGCCGTACAACACTTGAGCTTTCGAAATCCAATTATATTTTATTATAGTGTCCCTCCAATCGGCAAGTTCAGTCTGATCTCCCTCGCTGTTCATTTGGCAAGGACAGTTACTGTGGCAAGGACGACAGAGTGTCGTGCAACCGACGAGTCGCACTGGGTATGAGCTCGAGATGTTCATCTGCACATGAGCGCACACACGACTCCAGCTGCTGTTTCACAGCTTGCTCCTTGGTCCCCGAGTCAAACGAGTCCTTGGCCTTGTCGTTGCAGCTCATTGCACAGCGCTGCAAGCGGTTCTGAACACAGAAAGACCAAAAATGTTCATCTCATCTCATTGTCTGAAACCGCTTAGTCCTATACAGGGTCACGGTGAAGCCGGAGCCTATCCCGGCAGACACAGGGCGCAA
>JAZEWT010000017.1:1198128-1216861 GCA_036362905.1 Mordacia mordax | reverse complement strand
AGGGCAGTGCAGCACAAGTCCATTGTACTGGACAAGTTACTCGGCTGCGGGGTCTCTCGCATTCAGCGAGCACTCATTAGAGTGGTTAAATCTCATCTCATCTCATTATCTGAAACCGCTTAATCCTATATAGGGTCACGGTGAGCCGGAGCCCATCCCAGAAACACAGGGGGTGGTTAAATGTCACGAGTTAACATCGGGAGGCCCTCATAGGGCCGTGGTTTGACGGCGCGATTTCATCGTGGTACCGACATGGCAGCAAACTTTGCGTTGACGCAATGTACATGTGTTTGATGTTTGGCAATACATGTCCTTAATGTGTTAGCCCAATTGGAACACTTGTGTGTGCTGGTGATCAATCTAATAGCTCGAGCGACAAGCAGGGACGAGAGGACACCTGCTTTGTTTACATTTAAAGCTATCACCATCTCCATTCCTCCTGGGAACAGTTCCAGTGGATTGCCAGACAGGCATGGTAGTTTCCGTATTCAAAAAGGGGGATCCGAGGGTAAGTTCCAACTACCGAGGGATCAAACTGCTCGGCATCCCTGAGAGCCTGTGCCAGTCGAACCTCGGATTCAGGAGGAACAATGCGGATTCGATCCTGCCATGGAACAACGGACCAGATTTTTACACTCTCACACATTCTTGAGGAGTCGTAGAAATTTGCCCAACCAGTCTACATGTGTTTTGTGGACTTGGAAAAGGCGTATGACTGTTTGCCCTGAGGAGTTCTGTGCAAGGTACTGTAGGACCACGGCGTACCGGGGCCGTTACTGCGCGCCATTCAGTCCTTGTACGAGTGCAGTAAAATCTGTGTGGCATTAAGTCAAGCACGTTTGCAGTGGACGTTGGGCTCCGCCAAGGATACGCCTTGTCTCCTATTCTGTTTGTGATTTTCATGGACCGGATATTAAGGCGCAGCCCAGGACCACAGTGTATCCAGTTTGGGGGTATGAGATTGGCATCTCTGCTTTTTGCAGATGAGGTTGTGCTCTTTACTTAACGAGACTGATCTCCACAGTACACTGGAATGGTTTGCAGCCGAGTATGATGCGGTCAGGATGAAAATCGGCACCTCCAAATTTGAGGACATCGTTCTCGCCTGGAAAAAGGTGGCTTCCGCGCTCTCGGTGGGGAGTGAGCAGCTGAGCCAAGTGGAGGAGTTCATTGATTTCGGGGTCATGTTCACGAATGAGGCTAATAGGGAGCGTGAGATTGACAGTCGAATGGGGACAGCGTCTGCAGTAATGCAAGCGTTGTACCGGACCATCGTGGTGAAACGGGAGTTGAGTTGGGAGGCAAAGCTCTCAATTTAACGGTCAGTCTTAAGTTCCCATCCTCACCTATGGTCATGAGCTTTGGGTAGTGACCGAAAGAGTAAGGTCTCGGATACAGGTGGCTGAAATGAGGTTCCTCCATAGGGTTGCTGAGCTCGGCCTTAGAGATAGGGTGAGGAGCTCAGTAATCCGGGAGGATCTCAGAGTAGAACCGCTGCTCCTCCGCATTGAGAGGAGTCGGTTGAGGTGGCTCGGGCATTTAATAAGGATGCCTTCTTGGCGCCTCCCGCGGGAGGTGTACCGTGCACGGCCAACTGGGAAGATATCCCGGGGCAGACCCAGGACCTGTTGCAGGGATTATATCTCTCAGCTGAACGCCTTGAAATGCAGCAAGAGCTGGAGAAAGTGGCTAAGGAAAAGGACGTCTGGGGTTGCTTTGCCAAGCCTGTTGCCTCCACGACCTGGATAAGCGACATGACAATGGATGGATGGACCATCATCATGATGGATTTCCACAATTCTATTTACTGTACTCCGTCTGTACTGATGTAGGTTTCACGGCTCGATACGTTTTTAGAAGCAATCATTAAACGCAGTCTTTAATCCAGTGCAGGGCTGCACTTTGAAGGCAACGGTTTGTAGAGTGTACTTCCAATCCTACGGGCTCCCCCCCCCCCGGAACAGCATAGAATAGTAATTGGGGTTCATAAACACGTTTGTGCAGTGCTTTACATGTTAAGCCCTCATGCAATTGGATATCATTTAGGTACTCTGGTTGTTTTTGCCCCAAATGCAAAATGGTAGTAAAATTTTACCAAATAAAACAACCAAATATTTGGTCTTAAGAGTATTTCATCTTGATGATGCTTTACTGGCTAGTAAAATGACGATAAAATACGTTTTATTGCATATATATTTGGAAGGGTAACGAATCCTTTCACAATATAAGTAAAACTAATGCAAAACTGGCTTACATTGATGAGCAGTACGGTATTAAGGTTTTGCAATGCCTTATATGACATAGGAGTATGTGAGGTTACTTATTGCGTGTTAATATGTGCCTGTGCAGCACAGCATTACATGATCCAATCCATTTACTGATAATACACACATCAGTGGTATTCAGCACCCTCTTGTTTCACATAGCCATCACATCACAACTGGAATTTCATAAACTATGCCATTTAAAATCTGGCTTGAATAGATCTACTGTTATACAGTACAAGATTATGGCTATATATTTTTTTCAGTACCAGCTTGCCTCTCATCACCCCCCCCCCGGGCTCCTTGTGTTACAGAGCCATGGAATCCCCCGAGGTGGTGTTCACATTCGCCTACCTCCTTTTCTGCATGTGCTTCTTGCTGACACCCACCGAGTTCCGCTCAGCGGGACTGACGGTTCAGGGGCTTTTCTCTGGATGGCTGGGTAGTGAGGATCTCGACTTTGTGCGCTAGCATGGACGCCGGACGACTACCACCATGGTTGTGCATGCCCTCTTGCCTCTTGGTATGAGTGATTACACCTTGTCTCTTACATAGGAACTGAGCTTTTTTGATTTTGTGACTGTGAGATATTAGTATTATTATATGATTTTTTAAAAAGCTGTAAGTTAAGGTTTTAATAAATATGGTAATGCTTCATGCAGGCAGTGGTTCCCAGTCATTCTGGGTTTTTAGACCACTGCAATCGCTGAAACATTTTTCACGGATCAACGTGTAACAATAGCATTTTTCTAAATGATAACCAGTCCAAATCGTAGCATGAGCTTTACATTCATGTGCTGCTTCCCATGGCCTTGCAGAGGCCTGCAGTGGTCAGGATAGGAATCACAGTTTGAGAAACATTGCATTTTAGGACATAATTTATATTTGCCATTTTACACATAGTTTTGCCTGATATTTGCAATTTTTTTTTAATAACTCCACTCATTGCTGAGCTGATCTCGGACAACAGTCTGGAGCTACTCTGCCTATACAGAGACCTGGCATCATCAAGATGATTTTCTCACATTGAATCAGGCCCCACCATGAGACTTTGCATGCCATACAAGGTTTGTTCAAATGGCCGTGGTGGCGGCCTAGCAATTCTCCACCATGTGTATGCCGACATCCGACCGATTCTGTCGCCGACCTTCAATTCATTAGAGCATATGTCACTGGATTGGAGGTCAGCTCAACCTGTGAAGTTGGTGCTGCTCTACCGCCCACCTGGAGCCTGCACTTCTTTTGTCAATGAACTGTCTGAGCTGCTTTCTAAGATGTGCTCCAGTTCTGAAAGGATCCTGATTCTTGGCCATTTCAACATCCATGTTGACTCTCTAAAGAACCCTCTTGCAAGGGATCTCATGCATGCTCACGACTTGGTTTGATAATGGGACATATCGGTAACCAACCTGTCCGTCACTGACCCTGGTCTGTCTGATCACTCCGCTATGTGATTTAATCTTCAAGTACCACCTCCACTTTCCATTCCCAAGTGCAAAATCCAATTTCAAAACCTTAACGTCCTCACTCCAGACATATTCACCGCAGCAATAAACAGTACTTCACTCTCCGCCCTGACTCACTCTGCCTCTCACTGATATGCCCAATGAGCAAACCAAATCAAGAGTATGGCCGCATCTGTGAATGGCAAATGTCACGTGTTGAGTGAAGCCCAGTGAGGTCACAATGGCCATGAGATCCCTTGCAAGAGGGATTTTTAAAGAGTCAACATGGATGTTGAAATCGCCAAGAATCAGGATTCTTTCAGAACTGGAGCACAGCTTAGAAGGCGGCAGCTCAGACAGTTCACTGACAAAGGAAGTGTAGGATCCAGGAGGGCAATAGAGCAGTACCAACTTCACAGTTTGAGCCGACCTCCAATCCAGAGACGTATACTCAAATGAATTGAAGGTCGGTGATGGAATCGGTCGGATGTCAGCAGATACATGGTGGAGAATAGCTGGGCCACCACCATGGCCATGTGAACGGGCCTTCTGATGGAGTGCAAAGTCTCATGGTCAGGCCTGATTAAATGTGAGAAAATTATCTTGATGCCAGGTCTGTGTTTGAGAGAATATGTCCAGACTGTTGTCCGAGATCAGCTCAGTGATGAGTGGAGCTTTTTCGGTGTTCAAAGAACGCACATTGAGCAGGGCAAAGTGGGTCTTCTGTTGTGGACAGTGTGCATGCAGGAAGAGGGGCACCAACCAGCAGTATTTTTATCAAGCAACTTCAAGTTGCAAACGGTCTATTTGTTGTTTCCTCAGTAGCCAATATGTAGGGCTTGATACAGGGATAGGGGCAGGGAAGTCAATTATTTGCAGGTTAGTGGATTTTTTGTTGCTGGTGCCCTGATGGATTTAACAAAGGCATCGAAGTATCGTCAGCTCACGGCAAATGGCCAGAATGTTGGGGTTACAAGGAACTGATGTAGAAATCAAGCTCTTTAGAGCCATGCGTGTGTAGGTGATCATATCGAACAAGGGCCGGAGCCCAACTCATGAGACAAGGGGTGCAAGGAAGGGCCACACCCAGGATGTGACACCAACACATCATGGGGCAACTCCCCCAGTGTAATTTACTCAGCAGGCCAATTAACCTCGAGAGCTGCGCATCCCTAAACGGCAGGAGGAATGAATAAGAGACAGTGTTATATGGAAATCACAGTGTTAGAGATGGGAGTCATGTACGTCTGTCTGCCTACACACGCACGTGTGTGTCTCGGTGTAGTCACTCTTCACTTAACGCTATGAGTACTTTTTTTGCCAGTATACATATATAAGATTACAACAGGTTTTACCGTATCTGGCGATTATGCAGGTGTTAAGATCTTAACACCTGCATAATTGCCAGGCAATTAAGCAAGTGTTAAGATCCCAAACACCAAAATAGACACATTTTACAATGTGTCCAGTTTGCAAAAGCCACACATACTAGTGGCAAAGTATGCACCTGCATAATCGCCAGATACGGTAAAACCTGTTGTAATCTTATACTCTTCACTTAATAAGTGAATGCTCTATCCTGTTACATAACAAGTGTATGTGAATCTAATTATCTATTTTCTCACAATTGCCCAGGTTACTACATTGGAATGGGCTTCACTGTACCAAAAGCACAATTATTTTACTTCAGCAAGGCCAGCGACAGCTGGAGGATGTACCTGTTAGCCTCCTTCATCCTGCCTGCTTGCTTGGGCACGCTGGGTTTTTTTTGGTCTCGGAATGGCTGGGGAAACCATCCACTTGCAAGGGCACTTGCCCGACATGTTTCCTCGCCAATGAGTTGGCGCACTGCTGCTGTGTCACTTAACACTGAGTTCCGACGAATTGACAAGTTTGCCACGGGTCCACCGGAGGCAAGAGTCATCGTCACGGATTCTTGGGTTGTTAAGGTAATACGTTCGTTGCCTTGAATGCAAACTGAAATGTGTTGAAAAATTAACGACTTATTATTGTGCATTGTGTACAGAGGCCTAGTATGCTGTTCGTGGTGTGTGGTTGCAGGTGACTCCTTACAAAGTGCATGTGGCTCAGCAGCGCGACATTCATCTGACGTTGACCGAGTCACGGCAGCACTCACTCTCGCCTGAAACGAGCTCTGCCATTCAATTCCTCACCATTCGCGTGGTCAGCATCACCCCCGGCGTGCAACCGTTCGATATTAGGTGAGAATCCCCGAGCTTCATATGAATTCTCTGATCGACGTTTTTAATTTTCACCAAAATTATCACGTGTCTGCTGTATTGATGTAGGTTTTCATGGCTTGATGCATGAAGTTTGCTTCGAAAAGCTGCTCTCGGTACAGCCGCGTCAAGGGCCTCCTGTCTCCACCTCGCGACGTTTCGCCTCACGTTAGAGGCATCCTCAGGCGCCGAAGGATGCCTCTAACGCGAGGCGCAACATCGCGGGTTTGAGAGAGGACGCAATCGACACGGCTGACCCGAGAGAGCAGCTTTTCGAAGCAATCATCATGATACGCCTGTTCTTCATGTTAAAAGAAAAATTCGGGATGTAATTATTCCCTCCTAAGTTATTTGCTAACGTTGTCGCGATTCGTGGTTTTGTTTCAATTAAAACTAAATTTGTTTAGCGTTGCAGTGACACTCATGGCTCCTTGTGGCTGCAGAAGTAGCGTCAACCCATTGCATAAAAATATTGCCCAACACATCGATTCTTATCCAATTCAATTCACGTTTCAGATTCATTACAATGAATCGTTTCATCTCTTACCAATAGCCCTTTTTAAAATGTTAATGTTTACCCCAGAATATAGTCAAGTGGAGTTTTTCCGTATATAATTTGACTGCAGAGCTTAAGGAACTCTTATTTATTGGCTATCACTGATAAATATATGAATGAATAACACAAACGGTGATTAAAATTTCATCTACTAGGTGTCACTAATTGGAAGGATTGAGCCAGCCACTTCAGAAATCGTTATTTGCATCGTGATCAATTCATTATTCATAAAAATCACTTTACGACAGGGTTCTCTGCTAGTTATTTTACCGTAGTATGCAATGGCGGAGTGATTTTCTTTGTTAATAAATGTAACATTGACAATTTTTATTTCAGTTTCAATGAGAAACGTTGCTATTTCTCAATTAAAAAAGAGTACAATATGTCATCTGTTGTGTAAATGGTTTAGCTTTGTAAACACGCATAATAAGAAACGCTATCCTCCGTTGCCTCTTCTGTTATTTTTTACTTTTTTCAAAAATGGCATGTTGAAAGAAAATATCACCAGTGGTATGTTTCAAGAAAATCTTTTTATTTTCTTCCTATTTATTTTTTAAACACGTCCAAATTACATTAGTTGTGCTATGTTGAAGTCATAACATATTTATATGCAGTGTATATTTCTTCCTCAATAAGTCATACATGTAAGGAATAAAGCAGCGTGCACTCCTGCAATTGGTAACTGAATTATACCTGGGATCCTGCTGTGACTGTAATCATACCTGTCACAAAGCAGCATAGTTTTAGTGTTCCTCAGTGAATAGTGCCAGGTTTATTTAAAATATTTTTATTATGAATATATTAACTGAAAATGGAGCTTGCTTGTGGTCTGACTCGCCAGATTGTGGATGCAATGTTAAATGAAGATGTAAGCCTTTTGTTCATTGCTTGATGATCGTCCCCTCTCACCATGTTAGTCATCGAGTTTATTTGACCATTCTCACCTCGCTGGTTATCGCTGGCTATTGAAACGAGGGTCCAAGACCAGTGTATATATCAGTCACCACTGATAGTCTCATCTCATCTCATTGTCAGAAACTGCTTAGTCCTGTACAGGGTCGCGGTGAGCTGGAGCCTATCTCGGCAGACACAGGGTGCAAGGCAGGGGGATACACGCACGATGGGACGCCAGTCCATCACCGGGCACTGCGGGCAATTTAGTCAACAACGGCAGAATTGAAAATCAGGATTTTTTTTGCCATTTCCGGAAATTAAACTCGGAGCACCTGGTTCATTATATAATGCAGATGCCTCAACAAAATAACATGTAATAAAGTACGTGGGCCACGTTATGAACAGCAGAGACAAAGTATATCAACATATATTGTTGGTGCGTTACAACCTTCTGTGTTTATTGCCATTACTAACATGCACTGACTGGTGGGGTAAAGTGTGGTAAAATAACATTCGCAACTTCAGCATGGGGAGGCCATCATCAATTTGTAGATTTACATCTCATCTCATTGTCTGAAACCGCTTACTCCTGTACAGGGTTGGCACGGTGGCCCAGTGAGTAGTGCTGTCGCCTCACAGCAAGAATATCCTGGGTTCCAATCTCGGCTCGGGTGCCTTTCTGTGTGGAGTTTGCGTGTTCTCTCCCCGTGTCCGCGTGGGTTTTCGCCGGGCACTCCGGTTTCCTCCCACAGTCCAAAAAAACAAGCTGCTGCTTACATTAATTGGCTTGCAGACTAAATTGCCCTCAGTGCCCAGTGATGGACTGGCGTCGAATCGTGGGTATATCCCTGCCTTGCGCCCTGTGTTTGCCGGGATAGGCTCCGGCTCACCGTGACCTCAGTAGATTTACATAATGGCTATATATGTAGTTAACAAACAAAGGTGTTTGAAATGTATGTCTATAAATTATTAACCTTCATTAGAGAGGGACCAAAAGTGCATTGCATACCTCTCACACATGTGTAAAATGACCGGTTGGCAGGTTGAACTCGACAGAGTACGGGGAACTGCGGGAGAAGTTGCATGCACCAATACGCAATGCTCGCAATGTGGTCATCCACCAAACGCTCAGCGACCTCTTCCTAGAAGCGTTCAAGACTCAAGTGGAGCTCAATGACTGCTACGACATGCCAGTTGGACAGCTGCAGGTATATCCCAAACCACACAATATTGCACCTTTTCTGGTGTCTTAATCAAGTGCCAAGCAAACGCTTTACCCAACTTGATAACAGCTGTACTCAGCTGTTGTTGTCATCCTGTCCATGTAAGTTATTTTGTTTGTTTTAAGTTTTGACAACAGATAAATTATGGTTTGTTTCTAAATATGTAGCTCTATCACTCACCTTTGTTATAAGTCATATGCTTCATGTAATAAGTCTGCTTTACATTTTGTAGAAACCATTTCTGTTTTGCCTCATCTTTGAGACTTCAGAGTGGAACTGTCATGTAAAACATGTCTGAGAGGTCTGTAGACACATACATAGGCATACAAAATAATATTATTTTTATATATAAATGTAGTCCAGCATCTTCATGAATGCCAATATAAAGTTAACATTACATATGTGTGATGATTGCTTCGAAAAGCTACTCTTTTGGAATAGCTGTGTTAATTGTTCCTCGTCTCCTGTGTGACATTTCGCCTCCTACATTGGAAGCATTTTAGGCATCCTGTGAGTGAGTGAACTGGCAAAATAGACGCGTCCACAGCAACAAAAAGCACTCACAGGATGCCTGAAGATGCCTTTAATATTACATAGTTAAACTGACATTTATAATCATGGTGTTTGTGCTGGTTTTAAATTAAGAGCATTTTCTTTTAATAGTTTAGATATCATTATAATGTTATATACAATGATGATTGCTTCGAAAAGCTGCTCTCTCGGGACAGCCGCGTCGATGGCTCTCTCTCCTCTCCTCGCGACGTTTCGCCTCACACGTTAGAGGCATCCTCAGGTGTAGTGTGCGTGTGTGGTTTCTATTGTCTCTTTATATGTGTGGGCATGATGCGTGTGTCCTTTGTTGTGTGAGTCCGCCTCTGAGTCACCTTGACACTAATTTCCTTATTCCATTTCCACCCCGGGAACTCTGATTACCCCCTCCCTGCTTTGTCTGTGGCTAGTCCCCTAATTTACATCTCATGAAAAGATGCCCCTCACACAATTAGACGATCCCCCTCTGATGTCCTGCATTCCTGACTTCAATAACTGGCCTCCAGGATTGGCTAAGTTTTATACGCATTTCTTGTTTTCGGTTCATGATGCTTTTAGTCTTCTGAATCTCAATTGCTTCACGAATTAATCTTGGACCTTCATGGCGGATGGCTGCTAGTATTCGTCTTTTATCAAAATCGATTTTGTGTTGTTTAAAATCACAAAATGGCATGTGAAAAGTTTCGTACGTTTGTGTTTATAGATAAAAATGCAAAATTTGTTTAAAATATTACCTTTAAAATGAAAAAGTTTCTCTTTATTTAACAGATTGGGGGTGGAGCACTCTGCCCTATAAAACTGGTAGTTTGATTTCCAGCCATGGCTAACGTCAGTCATGAGTGATATATGAGCCACTTCTGCCGCCAAACTCTTCACAAATTTGCGTTAACCAGGAGGAAGTATGGTCAAACAACCCCCATGAATGACAATGAAGTATTCATCAGCGAATTGGCAAAATAAACCTTGTTTATTATTGTATATTTGTAATATAATTACTACACAACAGTAATTGGTGCTCATTTTCACGTTATTTTTGTGTTATAGCCATAATTGAAGAATATACACACGAACATGATGTTTTTTTATAATATCACATCAATTAGTCAACAAATCATGGTGGTGAAACCAACCGTCTTTCAAATAGTGTTATTTATATATATATGCCTCAGATACAATTTTACCACGATGAATTAAGAGTCCTTTCAGAATAATTAGAATTTTAAATTGCCATTTTATATTATGCTATCATGATACAGTTTAATTTCAACAGACTTTAGTTTTATGCATAATTTCCTCAGCTATAAACATGGAAAACAAACCCATGTTGGTCTACTAGCTGCAGAGCCTGGTTTAAATATATGCATATTGCATTTATGTCTGAAGTTCAGAGGTGTGTTTTTGTTTATATAAAAACAAGCCTTTTAAAAATAACCAACTTAATAACGTTAGTATGTGCTGAAAAGCCAATAGATTTATCAGCAGTGGCATCTTATCTGCACAAACTTCAATGGGTTGTCATCCCACAGGAGAAAATGGATTTTGAATGGATTTAGTTGTGCTGTTTTTCTACCAAGATGCCACCCCTAAAGGGGTTGTAGGGAAATGTATATGGTTGGCTCGACACGGCGACAGACTAATTTGTAGATCGGATCGCCTATGTCTGACCCGAGTCGGTGACAGCGGTGATCAGCTTACCTGTCCTTCATTGGCGACACAAAACAGCATTGTGTGTAGCCTCCACACTAACGGTCAGCGACAGTGCCTTCCATGTGAGTACGGCCGTTGTTATGACCGGGTGGCCAGCATTGCTGTGCATCTCTCTTTAATCAGAAATACAAAAACATTCCAGGAGTCGCAGACAACACTTGGCACAGAACAAAACACAAAAGATGGCCCTGTCCGATGGGTATGGGTTCCTGTGTTTGATTGCTGACCCATGAGGGTTGAGCAGAGTTCAGGTTGCCTAGTGGGAATTACCATGGCTATTATTTCTAGCCAAGCTCAAAAAGTCCACCAATATCTTTCCTCTCAATCCAAGCAATATAATAAGACAAAAGTGCCGTATTGTATTCATAATAGAGTGCATGTGAATATGCTGTATACGTAATACTGTCCATTTTCTTAGCCTAATTTTTTTCATGAGACTTAAAAGGACATAACTACCAGCCAGGGTTCAAAAACAATCTGGTAGTTGTTTATTTTGAAATTATGAATGTACGTTACTGTTACGTGGTTGTGATAGTAATGTGAAAGGACAATGCGTGGCATTGGCAGCGGGATAATATATTCTCACGAACATTTGCATTTACTCGTGAAGCTTGCTGCAGGCAAACAAAAATAAGTGGACGCAGGTGCACATGCTCGCACGCCCAGACTTACGCAATCGTGCAAAGATCACATGCATGTATGCAAAGGACTGAATAAACAATCCATTATTTTCCCAGTACTATGAAAGTTTAAAATGTATTACTTCCACATTGTGTTGTGATTGGTGAACAAAGGACAACCCTTCACATGAGTGATTTTTCTCAAACGATACATGTTTTGTGCAGTCCTGATGTGCATCGTTTTCCACGCTCATGCACACGTGCTTTTCTCACTCGTCTAGGAGCCAGAGCCATGCGTCGGATGCATGCAGGTACCTGCCACTGTGAAGCTGCACAAACAGTGCGGTGCAAACGCCGAGGGAGAGTGTCAGACGTGTTTCTGCCGACCTATGTGGTGCCTCACATGCATGGGCAAGTGGTTTGCCAGCCGGCAAGACCAACAGCATCCAGAAGTGTGGATGTCAAGCCGAGCGCCCTGCCCCACGTGCCGCGCCAGGTTCTGCATCCTTGACGTGGCTCTCGTACTATGATCTCGAGTACATTGTTTCCAGATGATTTAAGTGCAACTGATGGATTTTTTGAAAACGTATTTTGAAAAGCGAAAACACTGACACACCTCCTGCTTCAATGCATATGTCAAGAAATAATAACAGTGCTAAGAAAAATGTCTCGGAATTTTCTTGGATGAAAAATGTGGGTGAATATATAAAAATCCATCTGTCCTTGTTAAAAGTTTACTCTGTTTCAAACAAAAATAAATCTCATTTTACATTGACTAAACTGTCCTGCTGTCGTCTTCACTGAGATAAAAAGTACGTCAATATTTGAATCATACTATTTGCATTTCTAAAGTTCCTTTCACCCGAGGGTCACAGACCTCTGCACAGAGCTATGCAGAGAACAGCATGTCAGCCACATCAAAATAGATCAAGTAAAATAATAACTATGAATCATCTCATCTCATTGTCAGAACCGCTTAATCCTATACAGGGTCGCGGTGAGCCGGAGCCTATCCTGGCAGACACAGGGCGCAAGGCAGAAATATACCCACGATGGGACGCCAGTCCATCACCGGGCACTGCGGGCAATTTAGTCTGCAAGCCAATTAACCTATTGCAGCAGTATGTTTTAGAGACTGTGGGAGGAAACAGGAGTACTGGGCAAAAACCCACGCGGACACGGAGAACATGCAAACTCCACAGAGAAAGGCACCCGAGCTGAGAATCGAACCCGGGACTTCTTGCTGTGAGGCGACAGCGCTACCCACTGGGCCACCGTGCCACCACTATAAATCAACGGACATCAAATAAAAGAATTGTTAAAACAATCTTCCCCAATAACGTTAGTAGTTACCTTAAACCATCTATGCATAACAATAATTGGACTTCCCGAGCACTTTTAACTCGAGGATCAGAGTCTTTTTTATCTATTTTATAACAATTCAAGTGAACGGTTGATTGTTACCTTTTCAGTATAAGTAATTATATATAGGAATGTGTGCTTTAATATACGTAGGTCCTTGGTTGTCGTGACTTTAAGGTTACTCCTACTACACCGTGACCTCTAACAAATACAATTCACGTCAAACAGTTAAGACTTCTGTAAACACCAATACATCAAGGGCAGTACAAATTGTATAACTGCTAGTGGGGAAGTGTTTACTCAGTTTTGTAACACCTCAGGTTTGAATTTGTACATCCCCATTGTAAATAGGCATACACCATAATGGCTGAACACTGACTAAAGAATAAGTACCAATCAAACTGCATTTTCCTCCAAGCCGTCGCTATTGCTCATGGCCTATTGTTGCAACAGCACTTGCCTCGACACTGGCATTTCTGCGGTTGGTATCTCGGGTGTCCCTTTGGCTGCCACTCCATTATTTGTCTTAATCATTGGCCTTTATTTCCTTTTCTTTATCGCATGTTTTCCAAAACCATTGCAACATGCTGTCATGCACGGTTTTATTCAACATTTTGATCCCGGTCCGCCTGCAGTAACTGTCATATCCATAAACACTGGCATGTTTCCAGTCTTAACGCTGCAGACATATATTAATTTATTTAGCGAAATGATTGCACATGAGATTCTAGAAGTGACAGCGTGGTCCGAGAAGGGAGATCAGAATGAGTTAGCTCACCCAAATTCAGAACGCTGGGGAACAGACTGCATGGAATATGGACATCCAGACTAAAGACCTAATTCTAGATTCAAACACTGCAATTTTTGGCTTTGACATTCCTCATACTGGTGAACCATTAACCGCACCAGAACATGAACAGACCAATGCACACATCTCAGTTGTTACAAAAAAAGTAATACATGCTACAGTCCGACCATGACAATGCAACCCAAACTATGGACTGTATCGGAAACTGCTGTAGTGTACTATTTCAAGAGAAACAGAACTATACAAGCTATCAGACCTCAACATATAGCTCCTGAATACTGCAACAAGCAAGAACAGTTGCATGAGTAAAACTACACTGAGATTACAGTGACGTAAAACAATACATCATTATTAGCAATTCACACTTGATCCTGTATTATTGGGTTTTGGGGGGCTCTAGATTCTCCCGGCAGATACGGGGCATACGTCGAGGCTATACTCAGAATGTGACGCCAGTACATTGCAGGGCACTTTTTGGGGAAATTTACTCAGCAGGCCAATTAACCTCAGCAGCAGCGTCTTTGGACGGTGAGAGAAAACCTGAGTATACAACGAAAACCCACGCGGACACTGGGAGAACACACAATATCTGCACAGAAAGGCACCCGAGCCAGGAACCGAACCCGAGATTTCTTGCTGTGAGGCAGCAGCGCTACTCATTGTGACACCGCACCACCAGTAAAAAAAACCACACATTTTAGAAAAGTCAAAATAAATGATTTTGACATTCATTGACAAAGATGTCTTGAAAATATTAATTGAAGACAAAACATGATAAAACATTTACTATTTAATTCGTTGATGGAAGTTATATGCCCAGTGGGAATGAACTATAAGGAAACATTAAGTGAATAAAATCAGCTGCAATCAGCGCCTAATAAATGAACAAAACAGAAATTACGTGGTTTAAAACAAAACCACGTAATTGTCAAGTTCAGTTTTATCCTTCGAAGCAAATTTTTGTATTGTGGCCATTAACCAAATGGCAAAGCGTAGTAACACTTCCTTGTATAGCTACATTTAAAACATATAAAATCATATAAAGGTTAATGTCCGTAATTTGTTTCACAACAAAGTGTTGTTAGATTAATGTAAACCACGTCACCTGCCTTTATACTGCTTTCACAGGAAACGTGCACGCACCTAAGCAAACGGTAACGCAACAGCACACATTTACGCAACTGCATTGAACAATTTGGTGCAAAGCAACTGTTGACTTAACATGGCTTTATTTCACTAACAACTTTACAGCACTTGCAGGATTTGCCATCCGAAAAACTTTCATGATGATGCCAACACATTAACATCGTCATACACGGCAACACCTATACTTATAATTTTCTTAGTTTCTTATAAGTTAAAACAAGTTCACAACTAGAACATTACCAAACCATTCTAGCAGCAATACGGTGATTGTTAACCACACTTTTTTTTTTTAACATGCTTGCCTTTTAATAAAGAGGACACAAATGCGCAAAGAAATGTTCTTTATGCAAGTATAACAAAGCATACAATTTAAGTGAGCATCTTTGCTGAACAGTTGAATTATTAGGAAATGAACATCTTTACGAGAGTAATTTAGAAACACTTTCGAAGTTAAGACTTCCCTAATTACAATTTTAAGTTGTGATTAAATTTTGAATGAGAGTTAAATATATATTGTACATGCATGAGGCAGCAATTAACGGTAAAACATGAATGCAAGTTGCTTAAACCATTTTCACGTGTCCTTTACTTGCAGTTATAATAAGTCAATATATATATGCACCCTTCTGCGATGTTAATACTTAAGCCAAGGTTCTCCAATGGACGGATGTGGGCCAGCTATGGCTGCGATGGCCATTGGAAGTGGCCAATCAAGACAGATACAGAATTATGAAATGGAGAAGTGCTAAACGAGAGCTTGAGGTGAGCGTTGCAGACATATGAAAGATAAACGAGAGGCCTGGAGACACAAAATTCTCATTAGTGGTCACATGTAGACGTTATGTCACAATGCTGCAACATCCTCATGTCTGTACAGGAGCTAGATATGCGATGTAGCCCACCAGCACGTTAGTTTTATTGTGGCCCCGCCGGAAAAATTGAAATACTCTATAAAAGTGCTTAAAATACGTAAACAAGTTTCTTAGCATAAATGAACGGTTTTATTCAATTCAAATGTTCATTGTGAAGAAACTGAAAATGTTAATTCTTGTAGACTTCTGGAAATGCATGCCCATTTTGCCAAAATGTACCAATGAAAATACAATTGGTATTTTACAAATAGCAAAGAAAATGTTCATAAAATCTACATGCACAATGTAGACGATGGTGATTTTGTTGTTTAAAATTAGTGTCACCCATATTTTATGTTAACCTCTGCTTTTCTTGAGATGAATTTAAAAACAGTGATGGTTAAGTCAGTTGCACATATAAAGTTCGTTTTACAGTGCTTTATTTTGTTTGCATTCTCGTTATCAAGTTGCATTCATATGCATATATACCACAAACTGTTGACCATTGCTTTCTCTCCCGATGCCCCCTCCCCTTGCAGATACACATTTACGGTAGGCATAGCCTCCTTGAACTGATTTTTGATTATCCTTTATTGGACGGATACAATTTACTGTCAGACTGAACCTGCCCCGTGGGCCATATGTTGTGCACCCTTGATACCGTGACACACGTCTTGCAATGCCTCCACAAATACGATTTTGCGCCATCGTGTGGTAGGTGTCATTTTATAAAGTGGGTGCTTTCGGCAACGTCATCTAATTTTGCTAATCTGGTTCTTTCCAGTACAGATATAGTCATTCTCACCAAGGCTGTATAATTAGTTTAATTACATTAATATAAACTTTGTGAACCAATCAACTACATATGAATGCAACCATCACAATTAGGTATTGTACACATCACAAATAAAATACGTAACATTTATGTAATAGTGAAATTACCATGGAATGTGCAAAAGCAATGCGTGTTTTCATTAACACCAGCGGTGTGATTAAATGGAAATGTTATTTGTACATATTGGCTAACCCTTATCAATAACAGTAATACAAATAAAACTTATAACATTTACCAAACAGACCATACTGATGTGTTGATAAAGCTAACCCAAAGGAGACGTTCTTAACAGAAATTATTAAATACTGATATTTAATCATAAGTCATCATGTCTTGCTCGGCCATGTAGAACACATTAGGGGACAAGCACATGTGTACATGTGGAATCAAAACAGCATTTTTCTCTCAGCTGGAAAATGAGCACAACTTCCTATTTTGCCATTCACACATTGATATGAATAGACCTTTAAATTCCATGAATAGTATTAATTGGGTAAGTATATTCAAGGGTATGAAATATTTCAATAAACAGCACTTAGGAAACATCATTGCAAGAAACACACATGACAAATCAAACTATTACATTGTTGCCTTCGTGAAAAGTCAAATGCTCATCTAGTATATGTACCAGATATATGTATGTATATTTTTTTGAAGAAAAGCAAAATCATTTTATGTCGATGGTGAAATATAGCAATCTCATTTTCAGTTTCTTACATTAGCACCCTCTATTACAAAAGACCCTCGGTTCCCTGAATGTGTGCATCTAACATCAAACTTAATATTCGTCCACATCTCCTATTACATATTTTGTGCCATAAAGATCATGTGCTGGTTTGAAAAGCAGAATGTGTCACACCAGGGTGAGGTCACTTAGAGTCCTTTGTTAAAGTAAACAACATTGACCCCTGGAGCAGACTCGTGAATTTTGGTCTGAAGCTCAGGCTCCAATCTGCTGACATTCATAGAACTGAGGAGAAAAACAACAGGTGGTGATAGGATGCAGTCAAGACAAATGCAAGCAATTAATTTTAATAATGAACACATACTGTGACAGAGATAAAAACACGTTGTACCTGACGAGGCAGGACAGTAACAAATGTCCCAAAGTGCAGATCAAGCCTATTCAAGTATCTTCACTGTCTTGCAAGATATCATTGCTCACAGTTTGGAAAACGATATACATAACAGTGTAACGCTCATTACCAACATGTACATATTCCAGAAACCACCTCTTGTGGTAATTTGTGTAATGCGACTAAGAGGAGCGTACCTTTTTTGGGGGAATAGTGCACAGCACAGCGGAGTGGCAAACACCAAGCTGTTGATGAAAAAAAAAACGTGTAAAATTAATGTGTGCATTTAAACAAGCCTCTAACCATTTTTAACAGACAGCAAAGAGCCAACTGCCGACCATTGTTTTATTCCAGGCTACTTTGAAAAAAAAAATCAACGCTGTAATACTCAAAAATTGAATGCTTACCAAATTCCCACCAGACCAACTTGTATCGGTGCACTCATCCAAGGGTATCTCTGAAATGTACAAAAGTAGGCACTATGTTGGCACCAACATGATCTTATATAGATGTTTTTGAATAATTAAAAAACAATGTGATATGACAAACGTGTTTACAACGTAATAAGCAAAACTGAAAAGTTACCTTCATGAATGCCCTCTTCTCCAAAGCATTCATAATAAATGGTGGTATGGCTGTAAATATAAATGTTTAAAGTTAGATCTATTATATCCCTGTACATTTCGTGGAGTGGTGGCAGTGATTAGTAAACTGTGCTATAAATTTAGTAACTTGAGATTGATTTTTTTTCTAATTAAAATTTGACAAAGTCACAAGTTCCCCCACACTTGACTAATTCTTGCTGACCAGCACGGTGAAGAATGCTTCGATAACACCCATGACTAGCATGGCATGAGGAAGCCTTCAATTGTGGGTTGTCAATGGCACTGTATATCACATTATATTGTGCACATATTGATAAAAATGCATAAGATGATTGCTTCGAAAAGCTGCCCCAGGAGGCATCCTCAGCGTCTGAGGATGCATCTAACGTGTGAGGCGAAACGTCACAATGGAGGGAGAGGGAGTGATCGACCCAGCTGTCTCGAGAAAGCAGCTTTTTGAAGCAATCATCATGCATCGAGCCGTGAAAACCTACAAAAATGTGGAAGGTATTCATTTTCCGAGCGAACGGCTCAAAGATTTGAGAAACTGCG
>JAZEWT010000017.1:1179804-1198093 GCA_036362905.1 Mordacia mordax | reverse complement strand
TCTGCAATGTGTCTCCAACAATCTTACCCATGCCTGGTGCTGCCATTCCAATTCTTGAAACAACCACCTGGGTAATGGCCTGCTGGGCTGCGTTTGTAGATTCTCCCAGGCGCTTTCCTTGTTCATCAAACACTGGGATTCCACATTTCAGCTCCCTGGGAACACATTAACAAATGTCACAGAAAACACACATTGCCACATACCCATATGCGCGCACAACTGAAAACACTTCATATATGAACACTGCAGTGCTAGCTTTAGCTAATAAAACAAATTTGACCTGTAATGACGTACCAACCAAGTAAAGAGGTTTACGACAGGAAGGGCATTTGGCAGTAAAATTTCTGCTCCAATGAAAAATCCATGGAAAAAAAGAGTGATGATGGGCAGGGTACAGCCCTAAGTACTCTCTGGTGGTCACCATCTCTTCTGTTCAAAAATCAAGATGGTGGAGTAGATTATAGTGTGGCCTGAATCTCGACATAAATGTCGTAAGAAAGAGGATGAGGTCAAGTTGAGATTTCCATTATCTCTGCAAGACAGCAGAGTTTATGGAAAGGAGAAAGACGGACATACGTTGTGTACAGAAGACGGAATGGAGAAGAGAAGGATGTAGATGACTCGCAGGAGATAGATTAAAAATCTTTTAGAATGGCTGAAAAAGGGAGACATGGATGTTGGTGTTATTTCGAGAAAACAGTGGGTGGATGAAGTGATACATGTGCAAATAATGAGCGAGATGTTTATTTTGGTTAAGATGGTAATCGGAAGGAAAGTTATCAATGTAGTTTTGTGTATGCTCTTTGGACTGGGAGAGAGCAAATGGATAATGATGCTTTCTGGGATGACATAGACCGTGAATTAAGAAGGACATCGTGTGTAGACAGTATCGGTCCAGAAGGTGATCTTAATGGTCACATTGCAAATAGAGGAGAAGGATATGAGGGAGTTCATGGGGGGGCATGGCTAGGAAGTGCAGAAGAATGATGGTTTGAGGAAACTAGAATTTGGATATACGTGATTTAAAAAAGATGAAAACAAGCTAATCACCTATGCATCACGCGAGGGCAGAACTAATTTGTAATGGTGAGAGCTACCAACAGGATGTGCATAAATATGGTACAGTAATACATGGTCAAGAATGTATTAGTCAACATAGGTGAGTTGTCTGAGATGAAGATGAAGGGGGTCAAGAGAAAGAACCATGAAGCAGCAGAATTAAAGTCTGGAAGTTAAGAGAGAAATAGGTTAACAGGAAATATGAAAAAAAGAAAATAGCTTCACTCTCGAAAAGAGCTCAGCATAAATAATAAAAAGCGCTCTAGAAGTGAAATTATTATTATAAAAGATTAAAGAAGTGCTTGTATATGCTGAAGAGTTAGTCAGAAGGACAAAAGGTCCCCTTCGGCGTAAGTAAACTTGGTGGTGGAATGAGGTCAATTGAGTCATACTGGAGATGAATAAGCGCTTCAAAGATTGGGCTAGGGTAAAGAGAAGTGAGGAAGATGAAATAATTAAACCGACATATCTAAGAGCAAAGACAACGGCCTAAAATGCTGTCAAGCTTAAAGGATTAAAAGGAACAAATTTGCAAAGGATCTTTCAATTGCAAATGGAAGAAATAACATCTTCTGAATTGCCAATCAATGATGAAGAAGAGTAAGTAGGTAGTTGGAGGCAACTATTTAAAGAATGATACTGGTGAGATAGTAGTTGAAGCACATTGCTTTTCATGCGTAATGCAGGCTATATCAAGGAACATTATGGAAGGTTTACTATAGGAACTGTTCAAAGCAGACGACTTAGTGGTGATGTTCATATAGCGAATAGTTGAGTAAAAACTTAGTTGGTTGGAAGGATTGTTTAGATAAGGGATGATAGAGGGATGAAAGTGACGATAGAAAAAACAAGTGATGTGCAGTGAAAAATACAGAGAGAAGGTAACAAGAAGCTGTAAATGGCCATGTGGAGTGTGCAAACATAATGATAAAATAAATGCCAAAGAATGCAAAACATATCATAAATCGATTCATAAAATACGTAGTGGAAATAAATGAAACTGAATTCAAGTATAACAAATGACCGTCTACCCAAACTGTTAGAAGAGAAAAAACATATGTTAAAGTTTTGACAAGACAAAATATGATGATTAATGGCGAAACAGGAATTAGAAAGAGTTGAGTTTTGCTGCCTGGGAGATGTTATGTATGGGAGTAGCAGCAGAAACGGAGTTATGGCGAGAGTAAGAAAATATGGAATATATATTGTGAATTATAGCGCATTCTTACGAGAAAAGAAATTCCACCGATATAACAAGAAATGATACAATCGGCGTGTGTTCACAGTGTACTGATGTACGGAGCAGAGACGTGTGTCCTATGGAAGAAGACAATGCAAATATGTTTGAAAGAATATAAATGAGAATGACCAAATGGATGCAGAGTTTCCCTGCAAGAGGAAACAATGCGGAATTAATAGCGCATGCAGTGGGAGAAAATAACGGATGTGTTAAGAAAGGGTAGATTGAGATGGGTAGTTTATGTTGAAAAGAAAACTGACGATAACCGGGTCAAAGCTTGCATGAAATCTGAAGTGGAATAAAAGTTGGCAGAGCTAGGCCAATCAAAATATGGACAAAGACAAGAAGACAATATTAATTAAGATGGGTTTAATGAGAGCATACAAAAGGGTAGTAAAAAGTGGAAAAACATGATCCGTTGCAATGGCATACCCCGTTGAAAATTGGAGAAAAAAGCTTTAATGATGATAAATGACATCCCCAACTGTAGGTTAAGTATTTTAATAAAGAACTGCAGATTAAAGGGGGCATCTATAATGATTCAATTGTCACGCATGCAAAATTTGCAAGCATAATTAATGATGTTTTGATGATGAATGAAGGTCAGCACACCTCTTTTAACCTGGTATTTATAATGCTGTCAGATTATACCTATGCATAGCCGAGATGTATTTGTATTTAATGTTTAAATTCGTCAATAATAGTCAACATAGAAAACAGTACAAAATCTAGCATAATATACATATCAATGCAAGAAATATTATTCACACCAGAAATTGCTATTTGTACAAACTACTTTGAAAACCGACTTGTACAAACCAACTGTGACGGCTTTCTTGAAAAAATGTGTGTGAAGCAGAAATGACTATAAAATGTATCCATTTAAACAAAAACAGCATCGTATAAATATTTAATTAACTATCAAAGTAAGCCATATGTTTCAATAATGTTACAACACTAAGCACTGACACAACATAGTACTGCAATCATTAGAAAGCCAACTGCACACATGATCGGTTGCACAGAATAGTATAAGTTAAAATAAATTACACCAATCTTTCCAATCCACTTTCAGGAAAATAAGGTCTCTGGAGTAGAAGGTAAAAATCATTTATCTGTAAAATCACTCAAAATGAGGAACAACATGGATTCTTATGCAGTGGACCTCAACCATTGACTTGGAGGAATCAGAGAGGAATATTTAAATTGCCAAGGGCTCTATTGTGATTAAAAATGTTTAACGTATAGACACCCAATACGATTTGATGTTATCTGAAATGGGTCCACAACACTTGCATGAATGTATACATGTGCCAGTATTTCTACAATTACAACTAAATAGACTACAGTATAAGCAACTAAAGGGTTAGATTCTACATTCTATAAGCAATAAAGCATGAAAGACTTACCAGACATTAATGTATGGAGCATTATTAAAATAGGTGAAATGAAAAACAAGACAGTTAATAAAAAATCATGTTTAAAAAAAATGTTAAAGCACGCACGATACAATGCGTCAACTGTTACAAATGTCTCGTATTAGATTGTGTACCTTTGTCTCATGAAGGGTATGTTGATGCAATTTGCAGCAGCCACAGCAGCAAAAGGAACAAACCGCCCAATGAGAGGGGTGACTCTCTAGAAGAAAATGGGCAAATGCAAATCAGATTACCTGTTACAATATAATTTAATTACCACCAACTTTTAAAAAAGTGAGACTAAATAATGATGATTGCTTCGAAAAGCTGCTCTCTCGGGACAGCCGCGTCGATGGCTCTCTCTCCTCTCCTCGCGACGTTTCGCCTCACACGTTAGAGGATGCCGCTAATGTGTGAGGCGAAACGTCGCGAGGAGAGGAGAGAGAGCCATCGACGCGGCTGTCCCGAGAGAGCAGCTTTTCGAAGCAATCATGCATCGAGCCATGAAAAACCTACATCATTACAGACTAAATATTTTCCTTGAATCAGATAAAACATAAAAGTCATACAGTAAATGCATAAACAAAATAGAATTGTTTGTGGAAGGACAAATACAAATTTGTTATATGTATTTAGGGATAAAAAAATAACTATGCCAAATTTACCTCACACAAAACATGAATGTGTTACCTTAGTGAGGGAGTTGAGGCCCAAAGCTGTGATGACAGCCCCAGAGGTGGCACAAACATAAGCTGTACCAAGTTGGCTGCAAAATAAAAGAAATAATTAGGATCTGTGATTTGATGAAAATTTCAGGCAAAAATAAAAAAAAACAGTGATTTGTGCTTTTCTCCCAAAAAATATTATAATTATGCCTGGCCTCCCCGGGCTGTCAACACCACTCATGGTAAGCAGGTAGGCCTTGGCTGATGATCATGGCGCTGTCAGTAATATTAAGTCGAATAATTAATTTACGAGCAGCATGTCACATGTGAGAGAATGGCCCTTTAAATACAATTGCTTTTGATACTATACAGAGGCCCCCATTTTCCATATTGTCTGTAATGAGAGTGTCTCATATCAGTGAATATAATCGTATTTACCTTCATGGCTAGAATTTAGCCAATGAAATACTAAAACGTAATGAGGCTTTTTGTGTGCGGTTATCGACAACTAGACTGAGAACATCCACTTGCTGTACATATCCATGTTATATCGTGGGAACGGATTCTGGTTCAGCAGAATTTTTCACGTAATGCATTTTAACACTTTCATATGGACTTCATGTATAATGAAACTTTTCCAGAAACCTGATATTCACTGTCTACAATAAAGTGCAATACATCTGTGCATCTCTGCAAGCCACGAATTTCTTTGCAACTACAAATCATAAGAAGTTCAGAAATTTACATCCCAAATAATACCCATTGAGCTCTGTATCATTATCAAGAGTGATTTGGCCAGCAGGCAAGCATCCAAGTGACAAGTCAGCAGTGTGACCGTAACATATTTTCCATTACTTCTTTACAATAAGTTTTGAATAAAAGTTGAAGTTGTTTACCTGACTGTAAGAGGTGCATCTCCACTGCGGTTGGTATAGTTGACAATTGCATTAAAAGACTGATTAATCCACTGCCAAAATAGCACAGCTGGGGTGGATCTGAATACAAATAAAACAGGACAAAAACACATATTTCTGTTTATCTATACCTTTCATTAGCCACGTTTTCTCTTTACATCCTGAGAAAAAAACTTTTACATCACAGTTGCAAAAACGAATTTCAAGACAATGACCACTGCCTGAAACATTCAAAGTTCATAGAAAACAAATTTGTCTCGTGATTTTCACCAACACGCTAATTAACCATCTATAATAATGAATAATAATTGCACTTCTACAGCACTTTTCACACAGGGGTCATAAAGCACTGCACAGAGCTGCGGAGAGAACGGCATGTCAGCAAACAACGACATAAGAACAGCAAATAAGCAACAATAACGTTTTTAGGAGTTTTTTTTTACAAATCTGAACTGTGGAGAGAACAGAATGTCAACAACATCACAACATTGGCAATAAATTATAGATGGACATAAAAGCAATAAAAATTATTCTTCAACAAACAAGGAAGGAATGAATGTTCCCAAGCAGGTGCAGGCTGGCAGTGAGCCATCATCCTGGCACGACTACAATGAGACACATCAACAGTGCTAGCCAGAAGACTTAAAAGCCTAACGGGACAAGTGAGTCTTGAGACGAGATTTGAAGATGCCCAGGGACTCAGCTGATCGAATCTCTAATTGAAGGGCATTCCAGAATCTGGGAGCAGCGCGCGAGAAGGCTCTTTCAACCATCGAATGGAGGTGCGATCTAGGCACATGCAGTAAGCGCGCATTGGAGGATCGAAGTTGTCATGTTGAGGAGGGTGCCTGAAGTAGGGCAAAGATGTATGTCGGAGCAGCGCCAGTGAGAGCCTTGTAGGTTCGAAGGAGGATCTTGAATTTAATCCTGTATTTAACAGGTAACTAGTGGAGAGACATCAGTACTGGGGATATATGATCGTGGATGGGTGTGCGAGTGAGGACTAGCAGCCGTATTCTGTACATGTTGGAGATGATTGATCAGGTAGGCAAGGGTGCCAGGGAGCAGTGCATTGCAGTCATCGATTCGTGAAGAGATGAAGATGTGTATTAGCTTCTGAGCACCAGATGGTGACAGGATGTTGCACAGTCTGGCTATATTTCTAAGATGGAAATAGGCTACCTTCATCGCCTTGTTGATGTGTGTCTCTAAGCTGAGTGAGGAATACAGTCATACCTAGACTTCGGACTGCCCTAGCAACTTCAATGGTCTTGTCATCAAGCATCAATTGGGTGGGTTCAGCCCTGGACAATTGGTGCAGGGTTTCGACAAGCAAAACTTCTGTTTTGTTGCCATTTAGTTTTAGGACATTTTAATTAAGCCAGGCCTTCACAGTTGACAGTGAAGACGACATGCAAAGATCAGACGCATTGATGGATAACTTTGCATGGATATAGATTTGGATGTTAGTCAGACAGCAATGGAAGATGAGATTGAGGCTGTGCAGGATATGGTCAAGTAGTTGTATGTAGAAACTGAAGAGGAGTGGGCGAGAACTCAACCCTGACGAACTCCAGGCAAAACAGGATAGATCTCTGAGTTGTGTCTGAAGATGACGAACTGCTCCCGGTCAGAGAGATAGGAGCTCAGCCACTGCAGGGCACAGCTAGAGACCCCCGTAGCCTCCAGTCACTCGAGTAAGATCGGGTGGTCAACAGAATCAAAAGCAGCACTCAGGTCCAGGAGGGCAAAAATACTTGGCAAGCCTTCATCAGCAGCAACGAGTAGGTCATTAAGTACTTTCACGAAAAAAGTTTTAGTACTATGGCGGAATCTTAACGCAGACTGTAAGGGATCGAGGTCATTGTTGAGAACGTGTTTCTGGAGGTGTGCAGCAACTGCACGTTCAAGGACCTTAGACAGGAATGGTAGATTTGAGATGGGGCGATAATTATCAGGGATGTTGCAATCGAGGCAAGGTTTTTTTAAGCAGAAGGGTAACTGCGGAACATTGGAATAACGGGGGAACGGTGCCAAAGCGAAATGAGTTAAGAAAGAGATTAGTGACGAAAGTACAAGGGATTTGAAATTTGCCTGAATGATATTGGAAGGGAAGGGGTCCAGGAAGCAGTTTGTGGTGCGAGATCTGGCAACTAAAGAAGAGACCTCGGATTCCATTAATTTGGAAAATTCAAGTTTTGAGGTCAAGGTAGGTGGAGGAACATTTATTGAGGTATTGGTTGGTGTTTGAGGCTTGGTAGACACGGTTGGATGCAGTTTTTTCTGAGAAAAACTGAATGAACTGATCCGCCTGATCTTTATTAGTGAAGAGAGGTGACGGTGAGTGACTTGACAGTCAAAATGGTGTAAAAATGGTTGGTACGGGCACAGTCAAATGCCTTCTGGTAGCGGTTGAGCTGTTCCTTAAAGATTTGAGCATGAATGGTGAGGCCAGATTTTCTCCAAATCCGTTCGGCCTTGAGTGCATTCGCTCTGAGAACCCGGAGTTCAGCAGTATACCAGGGGGATGGTTTTCCACGCGAGACGTAGCATGATTTTATTGGGGCCAAATCATCCCGTACGCTTGATAGCAAGCTGTTGTAAGATTCTAACGGTCACATTAGAGACAGTGAGCCGAGAACTGTGGATTGCTGCGGTGAATATGTCTGGAGTGAGGACGTTAAGGTTTCGAAATTGGATTTGGCGCTTGGTGATGGAAATGGGAGGTGGTACTGGAAGCTCAAAACACACAACGGAGTGATCAGACAGGCAAGGATCAGTGACGGCCAGGTTGGTTACCAATATGCCTCATGAGTAAACTAAGTCGAGAGTATGGCCGCATCTGTGAGTGGCAAATGTTACGTGTTGAGTGAAGCCAAGTGAGTTAAGAGTGGCCATCAGATTCCTTGCAAAAGGGCTCTTTAGAGAGTCAACAGGGATGTTGAAAATGCCAAGAATCAGCATTCTTTCAGAACTGGAGCACAGTTTAGAAAGCAAGCAGCTAAGACAATTCACTGACAAAAGCAGTGGAGGCTCCAGGTGGGCGGTAGAGCAGCACCAACTTCACAGGCTGAGCCGACCTCCAATCCAGCTCCAATGAACTGAATATCAGCGACGAAATTAGTCATATGTCGGCAGACACACGGTGGAGAACTGCAAGGCCGCCATCACGGCCATGGGAACGAGCGTTCTGATGGAGTGCAAAGTATCGTGGTAGAGCCTGATTCAATGTGAGACAATCATCTTGATGATGCTCGGTCTCAGAGTAGGTCCAGACTGTTGTCTGAGATCAGCTCAGCAATACGTGGGGCTTTTATGGTGTTCAGAGAACGCACATTGAGCAGGGCAAAGCGAGTTTCATTTGCAGGCAATGTGCGTGCTGGAGGAGGGGGAATGACCAACGGTATTTTTTGCAAACGTTAAGCCGCCAAAGGTCTAACTTGTTGTTTCCTTGGCAGCCGATATGTAGGGCTGCTTAATATAGGGATGGGTAAGGGAAATCAATTATAGGCAGTTTAATGGTCTTTATTGCCAGCGCCTCGATAGATGTAACGACGGCATCGAAGTATCATCAGCTCACGGTAAATGGCCAGAAGGTTGAGGGTACAGGTAACTGATGTAGGAATCAAGCCCTTTAAGAGCTGCGCAAGTGTAGGTGATCATATCGAATAGGGGCCAGAGCCCACCGCGGGAGACACGGAGCAGAAGGGCTACACCCAGGATGCAACACAGCACAATACATCACGAGGTACCTCTCCTGGTGTAATTTACTCAACAGGCCAATCAATGATGATGGAAATGAACAATTTGCAGTACTAACTTGTAAAAAGTCATCATGCAGCCAGTAATGGTCATGTTCATGGGTACTTGTGCCGACATGCGGCCAATCAGCATCATCTTCTCTCCAGTGTCGGGGTGGAAGGCAGAGTCGTAGACGTACTTGGCGTTCCACAGCTCATCTTCTGTTAGGGTTGGTGGCACAACACCCAGCCTGGACACAGACAAAACACTAATGTTATCATGCTGCACCTATTATATGCAGGACAAAAGGACACTTTCAAATATTGTTTATCTTTCATGAGAAATGACCACACACATAAGATGTGTGCATAGCAATATATTTCACTAAATGTATATATTTAAAAAAAATATTACCATTTTCAAGGTGGTCAAGGTGGTCGATTACCATATTGTTAGGAGATTAGATTACCGAGAGCCTTGATACTATCAGTGATCTATGACGTGAGAATCAATGTCACAAGACAAACAGTGGCCATTCAGGTTATTCATCATTTTACCCCTGGCAATTGCCATATAAAAATGAATTTACTTTATATTTTACATTCAACTCAAATAACACTTTCATGAGATCATTTTTCTTTTCATACGAATCAGTTATTCTATCACTGATTCGCAAGCAAGAAGCCTGCTATATTTGGCAGGAATCTTTATTAACCATGGTAAAGATTTCACATATAAACTATCTGTTTTCACATGTGCGCTATTATTCCATGTTGTGGTCTTAACTTTTGAAAAATGAACACCATTATTTTCAGTGGTAATAGGGCCAAGTGGATTACAATGTATATTAATGCCTTCAAGGTAATAACACTCCAAATGCATGCCACCTCGGTTCTCATCTCATCTCATTGTCAGAAACTGCTTAGTCCTGTACAGGGTCGTGGTGAGCCGGAGCCTATCCCGAGGGACAAAGGACGCAAGGTAGGGATATACCCGCGATGGGGCGAAAGTCCATCACCGGGCACTGCGAGCAATTTTAGTCTGCAAGCCAGCTAACCTATGCAACAGCATGTTTTTTCGACTGTGGAAGGAAACCGGAGTGCCCGGCGAAAACCCACGCGGACACGGGGAGAACATGCAAACTCCACACAGAAAGGCACTCGAGCCGAGACTCGAACCCGGGACCTTCTGCTGTGAGGTGACAGCGCTACCCCCTGGGCCACTGTGCCACCCACGACCTGAGATAACTGTCCTAAATACGTTTCCTAGTACCCTGATGTTGTAATTTGATTACCTCTTCACAGTGGACTGAAGATAAAACTCGTTTTTGACGTTAGCCATCAAACTCAGGGAGCCAGTTCCACAGTGTAATGCGCAACCATGGCACCACTGCTCCCTTTGCTCCCCCCCATAACCTCTTAATTCTATTTGGAGGATATATTTCTCATCCAAACTTTTACGTTTTCTCATCGAAACACAACATTTTAAAAGGCCTGAAACGTTTGTTGTGCGGGTCCATTCACATACTTGTAGTTTTTTATTATGCTGCAAGCTGCATTCAACGTATCATTGGACAGCAGCACATTACGGGGGTCGGTGACCGTGAAGAAATGTTTCGCCCGTCCAGTGAAGGTGCCCTGGTCCCAGCGTGGTTCCTTGATGTTGATATCACTGCGCAGGTTTCCAGACATCCTTTTGCTTGGACGAATCCACCTTCGATTAGCAAAGAAAAAATGATTATTGTAACTTACACGCCACAATGCCTGGCAATAAAGTTTGAACTCTAATAAAACATTTGTAAAGGTGTTTGTACAAATAAAATAAAATAAAAACTATGCAAATTCAGGCGCTCATAGTTATTGTTGATATATTAAAAAGCAGTCCATAAACTTGCAGCCTGCGTGTGCACTTTTGTTTTCTAGCTAATCCAATGCCTCTGCATCACTGAGCATGTGCGAGCTCATGGCATCGGTCTGCCCTTCAAAAGGTCATGTGGGAGAAGCTGGCTTTACTTAATTAGAAACAAATGGGAACGTACAGTACAACCATAACAGGAAAATTGTACAGTATCAAAATGAGTTTGAATTTTAAACAGAGGCAGTATTACATTTAAAATATGCATTTAGAGTCCAAAATAAATCCGAAAATATTGCATTCTGCACTGATAGTGTCTTTCCATAAGCACCACTCAGTGATACATTAAACTAACTTTTGGTTTCATAGCTAACATATAGTTATATAGTTGTGGTTAAAATGCTTGCATATGGCCTTACAAGTGTGGACGAAAAATAACGTTAAATAATGTCGACTAAAAAAATGCATGATATCTCAAGCTAAAGCTGCCTTTATATGTTAAAAAATATACAATTCAAGGAATACCAAGGAACTTGAATCTATTCACAAAAACATATTAAATCGTGCAATATTTTTTGCACAAATCTATGATAACAATATTGCTACAATGAGTAACATAGGATAGCAGTAAGACGCCTGACAGCATTCTAATGAGGCCTATATCTGTATACGTGGCTGCTTTACGAATTATCTTAAATAATTGATACTATGACGAATCTCAATGACTGACCCCGACACAGAAAAACATGATTTAGTTAAATAAAATCTGAAACATCAGTGCATGCGCACAAATCATTCGTATAACATAGTGGTAATATAGTCAACGTGTTGGATGGCTAGACTTAAACCCATCTCACACTGCACCGCAGTCACGTGTTTAATTGAAGACGAACACAACGATGAAGACATCTGACAGTGGCCCAGTTTGCAGTAGTTTTCAGTAAGGTTTAGGTGCTGCCAGCTCCCAAATGTCTGTATGAAATCACCAACGTTTGCTAAAGGTTTTAAATACAAATAAGATTCAAAATGGCAATAATTCTGTTTCACACTCAGACACGCCTGGCCGTTTGTGTAATACCAGGTTGCCAATGAATCAAAGCATTGGCTAGTCTAATTGACCTACCAGAGCAACTAGTAGTAATATAAATAATGATGCATTGATTTTTACAACTGCATTAACGGAACTTGATTTAAAATAACGGATTCACCGCACACATATTAATGGCGACTTTCACTGTATTTACACTTGTGGAGCCAGTCACAATGACAATTATAAAACACCAGCCATTAACATCTCCTGAAATACTTACACTCACCCACTGCCAAATTGGCAGCAACATCGAACAGTTACATTGCAGAAGACTGCAGAAAAAAAACACACAAGTATTGTAAGGTACTCTGATCCTACGCCTATGTCCCTCGCCTTCACCAAGCCGTCCACACTCATCAACATGGTGAAATCTGGTCAAATAACTGACGCCACATCGCATGGAGGTGACCATCATTAAGCAATATTGAGCAAAAGGCTGAATGTACATTTACCACTGGTATCCGGGGAGCCTTAATCACCAATTAAATTAGTAGCGTTAGCTGCCACACTTGATGCCGCAATAATCTATGTGTGGGGAGGGCAGCATAAAGTAAATGCATTCTCGTTTTTCACGGTGCCCGCAAGTCTCAGCTAGCTTTTCTACAAACCTTGCACGAGATGTGGCTCAAAAACAAAACAAAAAATACCTCGCCACGACCATCATTCAGGCGCACATTTGCAAAATATTCTGTACAAATGTAACATAATTATTCAATGTAGTGGGAGCAACGCCGACAATGGTGGCGCCATCACATGGGTGATGTACATCCGACTGTACAATCCTCAAGAGCTCTCGCGTTCAGATCCAGCAAGGAACACAGACACGGTCACGACCGCATAGCCGGCGAAGCCTCTGGCCCTACTGCAACCACATCACACAACAGGCATCGCGAACTGCTTACTAACACTGCTCACTAACACTCAATGCGAGCACGGTTTATTTTTTATTTTAATAAGAGAATAACAGCACGGCGCCCACGGCGCCCACGGCCCAGCCTTAGCCGCGATGTCCGCTTACAATTCTCCTCCTGCTCGCCCTACGCGCCGCGCTCGCGCACAGAAAGAGAGGCAACGCAGCTCGAGGACAAGTAGGGCCGCCGAGGACTGCGCTGATGAGGAAAACAATGTCAATGTTGTTATTGTTGAGGCGATCGCAGCGAAGCGGCTCCGCTCCACTCACTCAGTCACTGCGGCGACGGCTGATGCGGCGGCGGGGGGCGGGGCGCCTCGACGGACCAGCTCGGCTCGGGCGTCACGTGCCGCGCGAGCCGCGCTCCCCATTGGCTGAGCGCGCGCGCACACCCACCCGACGTCACCGAGCAATTGATCCCCCGTGACGTCACCGCGCATAGCTCGCAAGTGACGTCGGGCGAGTGCAGACAGCCCGAGAGGAGAGGCGCAGCCCCTGCAATTGCCTGTCACCGGTTTTCTTTTCTTTTTTTAAGTTGGAAGATAGATGTTTATCTCATCTCATCTCATTGTCTGAAACCGCTTAGTCCTATACAGGGTCACGGTGAAGCCGGAGCCTATCCCGGCAGACACGGGACGCAAGGCAAGGATATACCGACGATGGGACGCCAGTCCATCGCCGGGCACTGCGGGGCAATTTAGCCTGCGAGCCAATTAACCTATGCAGCAGCATGCTTTTTGGACTGTGGGAGGAAAACTGAGTGCCCGGCGAAAACCCACGCGGACACGGGGAGAGCATGCAAACTCCACACAGAAAGGCACCCGAGTCGAGAGATTCGAACCCGGGACCTTCTTGCTGTGAGGCGACAGCGCTAACCACTGGGCCACCGTGCCGCCCTATAGATGTTTATGTTTATGGCAAAAAAAAAGTACGCAGTGATGGAATTCGCGTGATCTCCCCTTGTCTGCGTGGGTTTTCAACCGGATACTATGGTTTCCTCCCACCGTCCAAAGACACGCTGCTGCCGAGGTTAATTGGCCAGCTGAGTAAATTGCTGTGATTTACTTGCGTTATATCCTGGATATTGCCCCGCATTGCGCCCTGTGTTTGCCAGGATAGGCTCCGGCTCACCGTGACCCTATATAGGATTAAGCGGTTTCAGATAATGAGATGGGAAATAGGATAAAAATACAAATGTAAATGACCCGCTGGTTCATTAATTCGAAAAACAAGACTATCCGCAAGTCAGACTGGCGCAACGGCAGCTTGTGTTTTAAAGGTGACAGTGACTGGATCAGGGAGGGGCGGATGGTAACAAAATGTCACCCAGCTCAATTTAACTTACATCACGATCATCATCAGCAGTACTCGCTTAATCCTGTACGGGTTCACGGTGGAGTAGGAGGGAACCTTTCCCAGTTGACAATAGGTGCAAGGGAGGGATATACTGGAGATGGGACGCTAATCCATCTAAGGCCATTGGGGGCGATTTCATCATTAGACCAATCACACACATTGACATAAAATATATAGACCTTTATGGAGCATGATTTTTAGTGTTGTAAATAATATCAAAATTGCCTCAGTTTTATTCTGAGCCTAACATTTATATACCCTGAGATGACAACGTAACGCCAAAACTAAACGTTCATGCAAATTTACACTTTAAAAATATGGACAAATCAGCAACCCCATTCAACTGTGGATGGTTCCTTGTCAATCACTCAAGAGGTGATGTTTCGGGACAGCAGTACGGAGCGTTTGAGGTTTCACCTCCGACGTTGAAGGCATCAGCGGAACGTAGCTAAGTAGGAGGAATGCAAAACAAAATTCACACATCAAATTCAAAATCTTGATTCTTAGCCATCGCTGTATTCACCTATCTGCTCCATTTAATCTCTGCTCCACTATTTCCCCCTACACTCCCTCTCGCTGTCTCTGCTCGGAAACTCCTGGTAGTCCGGTCGCACCACACTCCCGCTCTCCGGGTTCCAAGGCTCGCTGCTTCGCTACCCTGGCCCCATCGTGGTGGAATGAGATAAGAATAGAGATCAGAACCACAGAGTTATTCGCGTCATTTCGGAAAATTCTCAGGATACACCTATACAAATAATACTTACAGGTCTAACAACAACACTTTGCAATGTTGTCCAAATGGTAGTATCTATTTCATCTCATCTCTCATCTCATTATCTGAAACCGCTTAATCCTATATAGGGTCACGGTGAGCCGGAGCCTATCCCGGAAACACAGGGCGTAAGGCAGGAATACACCCGACGACGGGACGCCAGTCCATCGCCGGGCATTGCGGGACAATTTTAGTCTGCGATCCAATCAACCTATCCAGGAGCATGCTTTTGGACTGTGGGAGGAAACCGGAGTACCCGGCGAAAACCCACGCGGACACGGGGAGAGCATGCAAACTCCACACAGAAAGGCACCCGAGCCGAGAGATTCGAACCCGGGACCTTCTTGCTGTGAGGCGTCAGCGCTAACCACTGGGCCACTGCGCCGCCCAGTATCTATTTGTATTTATGTATTCGTATTTTGTTGTTGTAAATTTGCATGTGTGCGACGATGTAAATCGCCCTGGAAAAGGGCATCTGCTAAATAATAATTAAACTTAATAACAACACGGCTATCCCAAAACAGCAGCTCTTGACAGCAATTCTCAAACATCTTGCCATCAAGATAAACGTTACATTTGTTTTCTTGCAAGTCAGCGTCTTGTATATCAGCGAGCTTCCTGAAAAAATAAGTCACGGTCTGAAAATTGCGTGAAGTTGACGCAGTCGTGAGTGGGATAGCTGTGACCAGCTAGCTTGTCCGTACCCTGTCCAGAAAACACTATCGTATGGCAGCTCCGAAATTAAGCCCTGAACTTAGCTCACTTCGATAAACGTTAATGACCATTGTGTGCCTCTCGAGTCTTGTTTCTACGCAGCCTACACACAGTGCTTTACTACAGCAAACGGCATCCATGAAAATATGCAGTACAGCGCGTGTAGTTTAGTTTAATTAGAAAATGTAATTTACCGCCGTTGTGTCAATGACCCGTAACCTTATCGCAGTGGATGGCTTTGCGTGTTCAAATTAACCCCAGAGCTATGCCATCTAAAGAAAGGGATTCTCAACCTTTTGCACCTCAAAGCACACTTGGGTCTGGTCACCACGAACCACTAGGTAGCGCTCACGGCAAACTCATGGGTCACGACCCACCAGTAGAGAATGGTGTGCCTAGAGTCCAATGCTCTTGCTTGGTGCCCTTGGTAAACAGATCTAGAGCTCTACAACTCTTGCTAGGTACTCTGGGTAAAAAAAAAACCGTGCGGAAGAAGTTTCAAAGAAAAATAACGATGACCATCGAACTCAAGAAGTTTAGTGTCAGGGAGAGCTATACAAGTCTGCTCCAATACCCCCACAATTGGGAGGCAACTGGCTAACCTGGGTCAACCTGGATCGCGGCCGTTAACCTGGCAACAACTACAACTTCCTGTTGGAATGTTGCTTCCACCTAAGTATTGAAGACTGTTTAACTGTGCTTTACCATGCTGATCCCATGTGAGCTGGGCAAGAGGAAGAGGCCCAAAATTTGATAGGCTGGGTCACAGCCCAGGAGCCCTGAGTGTTATCATCACGTGCACGATACGATATCCTCACACGTGTAGAGGGCTCGTTCATGAAATAATCTGATAGAGAAATCTGCTGAAATGAAAGTCTCTTTTGTTAGTCATGCCTTTTACTCAACCTTATGTCGCCAGGTTTGTAGCGCAGCACTTGAATCACAGTGCCACCATACCACCACCTGCTGTTATTACCATTTAACATTCTTTTAAACTGTCTCGACGTTGTTGTTCACTCTTCTCAAGAGCTCATTGACACTTCTTCTGACGATGACAGGCTAGGTGTGTACGAGGGGTCACCCAGTGTGACAAGGGGTCGGTAAGGGCAACCGGGGATTGTGCCAATCCCCCCTTCTGAAATCATAAACATCACGTGGTCTGGGGGGGGGGCATAAAGGAGATATGAGGTGATGTCTCGGGAGATATAAAAGGTGATGTGCGGAAGCGAAAGAGACAATCCATATGGGAGATTGGCAGGGACTCACGTCCGAAAATGTAGACAGGACGAGCTTTTAGCACGCGAAGCGCGGACAGGGTCGTGTGTTGTGTTGCACTGTCGTTGTGGTCTTACTGTGGTTAGTTAGTAATCAAGAGCATGAAAAACAGAAGTCTCCCGTCTCCTTGCTGGAGTAACTGCTGCATGTATGGTGGCGTAATGATGAGAGAAAGGAGTTGCCACTGCCACCACGTGTTCCCTCGTGCTGTCGGAAGGAGAGGGCATGGCCAAGGGCAAGTGAGGAGTGCTGGAGAGAAGTGGCCTGGGCTATGCCTTCACACAAGCTACAACATCTCAGGACATCGGGGGTAATTTAGTCAAGACAATGAATCTGGGCAGCAGAATCTCTTCGGACTGAGGAAGGAGATCAAAGTGTCCAGCAATAAACTCACATGGACATGGGGAGAGAACGTACAAACTCCACAAAAAAGGTACCCTCGTCGAATTCGGCTCCTTCTTGCCGTGCGGTGGCAGCGCTGCTCATCGCGTCACCTACTCACTTTTACTGCTGGAGAAAGGACTGTCACTATATGTACAAGTGAGCTCAAGATAGACACTCTAGAGTTCTGTTTGGCCTACTCGTTCACGCTGGCAACCATTCTAGAAGAGGTGGAGTGTATCCACACATTACTTTCACCACCTGTTTACTGATGTGTTGTGATGGACTCTTGCCAGGAAAGTAAATACAGCGTGTTCTTATACTTGCAGGCGGTTTTATTGATGTGTTGTGCTTGTTTTACAATCTGTAGTGTGAAATTATGTACAGTGTTGACATAAGGTTATGAGTCAATGAGGCTGTGTAAGAAATACTCGTGTTATGTGAAGACATCGGCGATGGACTGGCGTCCCATCGTCGGTATATCCTTGCCTTACGCCCTGTGTCTGCCGGGATAGGCTCCATGCTCACCGTGACCCTGTATAGGACTAAGCGGTTTCAGACAATGAGATGAGATGGGAAGACATTTATGTCGAGAGATTGCTTATCTAATCTATAACCGTTGTGTAGAGTCTATACTATAGACTTGTATATTGCACTACCGCGCAGACGGGGCCATGACTGAACATGTCTGGGCACTGTTTGAAATAATGCGCCAGGAAATTGGAAGCGAAACGGTGACCACTGGAAAGTCCAGATTCCTACGATTACACCACGGCAGCGTTCTCAAAATAGCACTGTGTAGTCGGCCCTCCACGACGCTGTCGTTCTATGCCTGGACAACAACCTGTACAGAACACGGACAGCGCGTAATTCGATACTAAGGGCATATTTGAAATGGGG
>JAZEWT010000017.1:1127899-1163580 GCA_036362905.1 Mordacia mordax | reverse complement strand
CGTGACCCTATATAGGATCAAGCGGTTTCAGATAATGAGATGAGATGAGACACATTGCTCTATTTAAATACAGTACGTTTTTATATTTCAAGATGCCACCCAGCATTACTCTGCTGAATACATTTTAAATTACTGCATTTGGTGTCTAGCACATTTACAAATTCAAATGGAGTAAGGGCCTTTGTTACCACAAAGGATTTACAAAAATATTTAGAAAGCTAATGGTAATATTTTATGCAAATTGATTTGAACGGTTAGCTTTTGCATTATTTTCTCTCTTTTTGCACGTTACATTCTGCTTATGAATATTTGTTAGCGCATTATTTTTTTCAAGCGGCATATGTAGGAATGATGTTATGGGCTGATATTGTGTGTGTGAGTCTTACGGAGTCCAAGTGTTCCCGGATGTGTGTGCCTCATCTAACATGAGGATTATGGAATGCGTGTACACGTTAACGTACTCATTGGTTGTTCTTCCTTCAAGAAACCACAAACATCAAACGCGCAAGTAATTCCATCGTCGTACAAGTGAATAAGAACATTCCGATAGCGTTATGAATATCATCATGTACAGTGCTTCTTTTTTTTTTAATTCGCGCGAATCACGACCGTACAAGGTCCCCGCCGAGGGGAACTCTTTGCTCAATCCAGTACTCACGAATCGTGCTCGACTATGTGTACCATGCCGATCCAGGAGACCTAGCTGGGGGCGATTGATCCGTTACATTGTGCTGGTTATTGACCATGTTTTCACCATTCTGCTCCGTACTGGTTCGTGATTGACAAGAAGCGAAGAGGTGGCAGTATGGAAGAGCAGTGCAACAATTGATGGGTGACAGCATTCTCCCGCGCTCTGCGAAGACTTTACTAATTTGATCTATTCCAATGTTGTTGTTGTTGTTGACATGCCGATCTCTCCATAGCTCTGTGTAGCGTTTTGAAAATGCAAATATTATTATTATTAATGGGCAGCACGGTGGCCCAGTGGATAGCACTGTCACCGCACAGCAAGAAGTTCCCGGGTTCGAATTTCGGCTCGGGTGCCTTTGTGTGTGGAGTTTGCGAGTTCTCTCCGTGTCTGCGTGGGTTTTCGCCGGGCACTCCGGTTTCCTCCCACAGTTCAAAAACATGCTGTTGCCTAGGTTAATTGCTTGCAGACTAAATTATCCGCAATGCCCGGTGATGGACTGGCGTCCCATCGTGGGTATATCCCTGCCTTGCGCCCTATGTCTGCCGGGATAGGCTCCAGTTCACCGCGACCCTGTACCGGACTAAGCAGTTTCTGACAATGAGATGAGATTATTATTAATTGTCTTTGCTGCACTGTTCTCCAGGTGGCACAGCCTGTCAGTCGACCACCGATTTATAGCCTAGACTCAACTACTGCAACCTCAACGAGATCTGATAAACCCAGATTAGTTATTTATTTTATTGCATCCAGTGAAGCTGAACAAGCGCTTTCCATTAGGATCATAAATAACGCTCTCAAATCGGGCAGCTCATTTACATCTTGCTGCGCTACAAGTAACGTATCATCTCATCTCATTGTCTGAAACCGCTTAGTCCTATACAGGGTCGCAGTGAGCCGGAGCCTATCCCGGCAGACACAAGACGCAAGGCAAGGATATACCGACAATGGGACGCCAGTCCATCGCCGGGCACTGCGGGGCAATTTAGCCTGCGAGCCAATTAACCTATGCAGCAGCGTGCTTTTTGGACTGTGGGAGGAAAACGGAGTGCCCGGCGAAAACCCACGCGGACACGGGGAGAGCATGCAAACTCCACACAGAAAGGCACCCGAGCCGAGAGATTCGAACCCGGGACCTTCTTACTGTGAGGCGACAGCGCTAACCACTGGGCCACCGCGCCGCCCTCATCATTACAATATCCGCTTAATCTTGCACAGGTTTGCGGGGGGCATTGGGGTAAAGCCTATACCCGGCAGACAGAGGGCGCAATGCAGTACAATGCCCAGCATGTGACGCCAGTACATTGCAGGACACTTTTTGGGGAACTGAGCAGGCTAATTCACCTAAGGAAGAGCGTGTCTTTGGACGGTGGGAAGAAACCCCGGTACCCGTCAAACAGGAGAAGAAAACTAAAACTCCACACAGGAAGGCACCAGAACCAGAAATTGAAGCCAGATCCTTCTTCCTGAGAGGCGAGAGCGCTAGTCAATGCGCCAGCGCGCCATGCCTGAATATGACTCACATATCACAATCGTTACAAATGGTTATAGTCACACACGTGTTTATCCGGGTACTCATAGGTACAAAAAGTTAGTATATAATATTATAGGCGTCCTGTATGCCGTGAGGCTGATCGCTTTAACTTCAAGCAAGTTGGTAGCGTGAACCTCGCAGAGGAACGTTCTATACTTGACGTCAGGTTAACCTTCTATCGAGTAAACATTCACTTGTTGGCGACGGTGTGGCCCGTCAAGCTTATTTGCACAACTTAACAAGAGCAGTGACGTGCCCAGCATTGAAGGGAAGGGAGAAAGGCGACGGTGTTGGGAAGGATGGGGGCAGGTGGTCTCATGGATAAAAAAGGGTATTATCTTACCGCGTAACAACCAACACTCCCACGCTCCTGCAGATTTGGGAGACGGCATGTACCAATGCGCAGCTCACTGAATAATTATGATCGTGCCCTGCTTGATTAAAATGAGGCTTCCGCTCAGGGCTACTCTGCAGGTGGGCTCTATCTCTGAGCGTTTTGCTCGCGTCAAGGAGAAATATCCGTGCTGTTGGCTTAGTGAAGAACATCACTTTTTGCAAATCAAGACGGCGTGAGCCTGCAGTAAAGCTATGAAATTCACATAATTAGGCAACTTAGTTGATCTAATGTCAACAACCGTTTCTTAAGAATTCGTAATGTATTATATGATTGTGCCCGAAATCTGAAATGTGTTGGGTGTTGTGGGCGGCGCGGTGGCCCAGTGGTTAGCGCTGACGCCTCACAGCAAGAAGGTCCCGGGTTCGAATCTCTCGGTTCGGGTGCCTTTCTGTGTGGAGTTTGCATGCTCTCCCCGTGTCCGCGTGGGTTTTCGTCGGGTACTCCGGTTTCCTCCCACAGTCCAAAAGCATGCTCCTGGATAGGTTGATTGGCTCACAGACTAAAATTGTCCCGCAATGCCCGGCGATGGACCGGCGTCCCGTCGTCGGGTGTATTCCTGCCTTGCACCCTGTGTTTCCGGGATAGGCTCCGGCTCACCGTGACCCTATATAGGATTAAGCGGTTTCAGATAATGAGATGAGATGGGTGTTGTTTGGTATTGATTGTCAATGTCAGGGGAGGGGGATGTACACGTTTCTTTCATCCAGACTCCACCCAGGAAAAGCGGAGAATAACGCCAATGTCGCGTAATTTGCGTAGACGGACGCTTCAAGAATTGCGACACGATCCTGAATTCAATGTCCACCTGGCACTCCCTAAATCGAACACTCCTGACATTTGCATAATTTGTGTATATTGAAGCTAGTATTTTTTATGTGTTTATGTCCGCACTGACGGTATCGGGTTCAGTTCCTTTATCATTGCTATTTGCAGAACACCAAGGTCATTATGTCAGTTAAGATTCACTTGCCCCTTTTTTAAAACGCTTTAGAATTACGAAGACTCTTTAAGCTTTACATTTCCACTTTTACCGCTACCATCAACCCTCTTATCTTTTCCCTTTGTTATGTCGTCGAAAAACGGATTACACGCTTGGAACTTTAAACCCATATCAATATTTAACTTTGCATTTTGTGCTTAATGAATACTATGTAGCATATTTAATACATGTACGTATGGTGGAGATTGCTGGTAATGAGTTTATAACACTGCACTATAAAGAAAAAATACATAAATATGACTCCCAGTTACAGCTAACGTCATTGGCACGTGCTATCTTAGTAGTGCTGGATCTCCACTTACTGACAGGCGTGGTAGAGTACGATATCCCATGGCTTTCGCTCTGTTGTTCATCTAAAAAAAAGAATAGCTATAGATTATTATAATTGCGTTATCACAGAATTGTACACACGTATGTATATGCATAAATATTGCCGTTTGCATGTGCTTGTCAATTCACTACTTCATAAATGACTGTCTCTTTCATGTCCGTCGTGAGGTTGGTTTGATCGGGCTCCCTCGTGCTGCTCAGTGCGGTTGATAAACGAGGTGGAGACGGGACCGGTTCAGGCATAACTCGCCACTGATGGGGGCTGTGGCTCGGAATAGAAGTCAGGCTGCCAGCTTCACAGCAAAGTGTGCTAATCAAAGCACCACCCTTTATGTGTAAACAAGAGTACAAATATTGTGAAGATAAATATTTTCGCAAACATACATTGTGGTTTTTTTTCAATACAGAAAGGCAGTCTAACTTAAACGCATATAATTTTTGAAATAAGCACATGAACACCAAGGTTTCAAATAGGACTGTTACAGTTAAGGATTTTTGTTAGATTTTCTGAAACATTTTGGCTGGATTGAGTGCGCAATATGTTGAGAAAGTGTACAGCCAAGCCACATACGTTGAGCTCAAGATATAAAAATAAAACTCAGTCGAGATCACTATGTTGTGGGATATTTTTTTTTGCAAACAACAATTAGCTTGTTTTACAAATGTCAATGTAATATTGTCAAGAGCTTAAGCATTCGGTGGGTATATAGGTGAAGGAGGTCTACCATGACTCATGAGAACTCTTATCTCAATGTTTTGGCTTATCTCCTACTTACACAAGGGTCAACATTGTTAAGTGATGTAGAGCAGTGAATTGCCTAAAAAGCCCTCCTGGCTTACGGCAGTGGCTGCATTACAATAATGTTTTGCGGAATCAATAAAGTGGTTCATTATTTCAAAGTTAATAGAGTGGATTTAACACGTGTTCCTCATGGCACACGTAGAGTTCAATAAGCATTCACAGCGGCATTATGTGGCAACATTTTAAAAAAATGTATGTGTAAAACCGCCGACGTACTCCAATACATAATCGCAGTGAATTTTTAAAAATAAAAGTTGCAGTCAACTTGCCTGGAATCTGATGAGACGCAATATAGGGGTGATTATGTTTTGTGAAGAAAATGCTGATGATGATCGGTAGTCGAGACAAACGTCGTTAATGGCAACGAAAGAGAGCAACACACACGAATGTACTTCCCCTGCAGAGATAGGGCGATAACATCAGCTTGTGTGCGGGTCCGAGATGGATGGTGAAGGTTTTGGAAGACTTTCAAAGAGTGACTGATTGACCATGGCTGAAGAGGATAAGTTAACATAATTTACACAGTACGATGCGTCACAAAATGTATGCGTTTGAACTCCAGAAGTTCTGTCGTCAACTGGACAACATTGGCTGTAACCTCGTGTCCATCGCTGATGTTACTCACATGCTAGAGTTTAATGGTGACTCTTTTCACGCTGCACGCATTAAATTGTGATCCTTCTGTACTCGCACGATGGTGCTACCTGCTTTCACCAAACCACACTGGCATATGGTCAAACAATCTCTGCTCGTAGCAATGCAAAGGCACTGTCATACAGCAGTGTTTTTTGAAAAAAATGCTTTACCTGTGCATGTATGCACTTCGTATAGTCACGAATGAAAAGTCACATAGTCCTAATTCTGACCAGTTAGCCATAGTTGCAGAATGTACACATTATCCAAATAATACATCGTTTATCTCACGGTACTCAACATCATCACAGCACCAGATAGATGAATTATCCGTACACGTGCAAGTGACGCTTTCCGCGCATGTTTTCACTGCAGTTAGATAAGAAATACAGCTCTTTTACACCTTGGAGTTGTGAGCTCCTATGGAGTAATCGGGCGTTTTTGGCTTCGATCTCAGACACACACGTTCAAAGTTGCGGGAGGGGTTGGCCGGGCATGAGTCACGGCTCACCTGCGGTGGATGGATCAGATCCTCGACTCTCGAGGGGCTCTGACGTATATTGTGTTCTTGTATAAAACGCGCCGTCTTCGGGGGTTTGGCTGAGCAAAGTTTTATTTTCGTGCAGCAGGTGGCCAGCTGGTCCGCTAACAACGGGACGGCACCGCATCCTCGCGACACGAGGAGACCTTGGCCCGTGCTCTGATAGAGGTACGTTCTGCTGGTATTTACAGGCGTTACTAGAGCACGGGCACCAAAGTTGTTGTAAAAGCCCTGAAATATGTATTGTTCAGGAGACGGTTACTCTTCCTGAAGTTTAAAGGTTGGATGTGAAATGATTATATTTGTGGGTGGTGCGGTGGCGCAGTGGGTAGCGCTGTCGCATCACAGCAACAAGGACCTTGGTTCGATTCCCAGCTCGGGTGCCTTTCTGTGTGGAGTTTGCGCGTTCTCTCGCCCGTTTCCGCGTGGGGTTTCTTCCCAACTTCCAAAGGCACGCTGCTGCCCAGGTTAATTGGCCTACCGAGTATATTTGTTGTGAGTGAAAGAGTATTGCAATGGTTATCGCACTGCGCTATGAACCCGGCGACCAGACATTGCTTCACGGCTACGGTTAAAAATATCGGTGGCAAGTAGAGTCTGACCGCTTTAGGGCGTCCACATAACACCCACAATTATTAAAGTAAACATTAACAATGTATGATGATTGCCTCACGCGTCAGAGGCAACGTGTGAAGCGAAACGTCGCGAGGAGAGGGAGCGATCGACGCGGCTGTCCCAAGAGAGCAGCTTTTCGCAGCAATCATCATGCATCGAGCCGTGAAAACCTACATCATTACATTAACAATGTATATCACGCGTTGCGTTAAAGGCTATCTGATGTGCAATTACATTTAGAGTTTCAACGGGGTTGTGCAAAGTCGTTCTGCTACCACATGCAAGGGAAATCCTACATATTTAGCCGCCTTGGCAGATGGTTTAGGAAGGTGGTATTAACTTTGTATTACTATCGTACTCGTTGATGCGGATGTGTTTTGGTAATGATGGTTCATTGGGTTTCATATTATGTTACACATTTTAAAAGTAGAAAGATACTCTGCCTACGTTAATTGACCTGTCACCAGATGTTCTGAGGGGGGGGGGGAGGGGGCGCTTGACACGACTATCCTGAAAGAACAGCTTTGGAAAGCATTTTTGCATTTAAGGGATGTTTTTTTCTTCTTTCAGAAGGCTCAGAAGGCGCGTTTTCTGGGATAATGGTAACACTCAGCGTTTTAAAAAAGAGTGCGCGCGGCTGCGTCGCGGTGGCTTTCAACCACAACAAAGGCCACGGTGGAATGCACTTCACTGCCCTCTCTGAGCGGACACGCGGCCAACATTGACGGCGCGTCTCCCACAGAGCTGCAGGGAGCGAGCGAATGACTTAAAAATAACAAAATGAAGTGGAATCTCATCAGATGTCTGTACAAATTAATTACAGCAATACGGGGACTCGGCAACATTTTTATCTCACGAGTGAAACATTATAATTACAGCATTGGGATGCTTATTTTCATCACTAAGATATGTACCCTGCGTCGCGATGGATCCTAGCTGGGACAGACTATCTAGTGTAGTGTACCCAGGATGTGACGCCAGTACAGGCACACTTTTTGGGATAATTTACTCAGCAGGCCAATTAACATAGGCAGCAGTGTGTTTTTGGACGTTGGGAGAAAACCGGAGTACCCGGAAAAATCTACGCAGGCACGGGGAGAGAACACGCAAACTCCACTCCACACAAGAAAGGCACCCGAGTCAGAAATTCAACCCGGGTACTTCTTGTTGGGAGACGAAAGTGCTACTCACTGCGCCACCGTGTCGCTAATATACAAATAGTTTTGTCTTAACATATACCCGGCCTTTGTCATAGCTAGTTGCTGGGTGTGAAGAACATGTAATTACACTCCGGTTTAAGGGCCAGAGGGCCTCAACCGGCTGGCTACGAATATGGAAGGGTTGGAATTAGACAGGGAGCCCAATTTAATTCCTAGCATCAGGGTTCATGGCATGTTAAGTTTATTCTATAGCCACTCGATGCAGGATACGATTGTGAAATAATCGCGGAATATTACGCCGGGGGGGGGTGTTATAAACGGTGCAACTCGATTGACTAAAAAAGAACGCTCTCACGAGTGTGGGTGGCACGATAGCGTAGTGAGTAGCGTTGCCGCCTTACGACAAGAAGGTCTCAGGTTTGAATCTCGGCTAGGATGCCTCTTTTTATGGATTTACATGTTCTCCCCATATCCACGTGTGTTTTAGCCTGGCACTCCGGTTTCTTCCCACGGTCCAAATACATGCTGTTGTCTAGGTTAATTAGTTTGACTTAAATTGTCCCCGGTGCTCTGCAATGGACTGACGTCCTGTCCTGGGTATAGCCCTGCCTTGCAGGTGTATCTGCCGAGTGTACTGAATTAATAATTCATGATTGCTGATTAGTTATGCAGTACTTCATGTGAGTTCATCAGCTTGACATGGCTTTATTATCCACCCGTCATACGCAGTCTCGTTTAACATAACGTGACGTGTAAAGAGTTCACGCAAGGGTAGTTTAATGGGTTGGTTTATAGAATCAAATAAATCTATGGCCTCTGCCGAATGTAAATCTCATCAAGGGGATACACCTCTTGTGGCCTATAACATTTATGCTACAGAAGGAAATTTGCTGTACCATCTCACTTGCAGTTATTTCCATATAAATAGCAAGGCGTACATTACCGCATGCTGTACTTACATCTCAATACTTATCAAAAGTGATGCGGGTTTTAAATGGCCATTTACAATTTTCAAATACTTTCCAGCCTTTTTGTCTATCCAGTGCCAAAACAAAAGCCTCATGCGGGTTTATGTTATGGATAACATTGATATTGTATGTCATTTATATCAATTTGTCGATCCACCATTGTGTAGAGGTATCTTAATGCCATGCCTCTCATGGGGGTTGTTTAGCCATACCTCCTCACACTAGACAGTGCCTTTTTTGTGAAGGTGGTTGGGCAAGTAGTGGGTGGTAAAGAAGGTAATGACTGGTTCAGACAGTATAACTTACCATTGATGTTAGCCAGGAATGGAACTCAGGTCACATAGATCAAAGCACTCTGCACTGACCAATTGCACCATCTCTCCATTGTATTAAACGTGTTATGTCTATTATCGTGGATCGTGCATGAAAAATATATCGATAGAAAAAAACAGACATGAATTCGCTTTAGACAAATAAAAAAAATGAAACAATTTAGTTCCATCAGTGCATGAGCCTTTTGGTGCAATCATTCCTGCACGCCAAAGCGTGCTAATGAGCCTCGGCCAAATCGGTCGGTGAATTCCACAGTTCCTATCGGAAGCAACCGTCCACATTCCGCTTGTGCACACGGTCATCATTTACATGTTATGTTTATTATTAAAATGCAATTCATGTCAGAGGTGGACGCGATGTCATTTAAAAGAGGTAATCCGACTATTATAATCCGAGCCCATTTAGAACCCCGTGTATATGTATATGTTTATGACTTTACATATAAATTGTGGGCGGCGCGGTGGCCCAGTGGTTAGCGCTGTTGCCTCACAGCAAGAAGGTCCCGGGTTCGAATCTCTCGGCTCGGGTGCCTTTCTGTGTGGAGTTTGCATGCTCTCCCCGTGTCCGCGTGGGTTTTCGCCGGGCACTCCGGTTTCCTCCCACAGTCCAAAAAGCATGCTACTACATAGGTTAATTGACTCGCAGGCTAAATTGCCCCCCAGTGCCCGGCGATAGACTGGCGTCCCATCGTCGGTATATCCTTGCCTTGCGCCCTGGATAGGCTCTGGCTTCACCGTGACCCTGTATAGGACTAAGCGGTTTCAGACAATGAGATGAGATGAGATATAAATTGCTGCCATGTAGATCTGTGCATGGCTATATTCCGTGGCAACTCGTGGGAGTATGTCATGGGTGCTCATGTCTATATATATAAAACATTCCGTTGTAAGCTATTAAAGCTCTCCAGTGTGAATATGAAAGCAAAATAATAAGGAACATTGGCATGCACCATGGGCACATTCATGTCAGCAAAGTCCCTGGCCAATGCACAAAGTGCATGTTGAGAAGCTAAACGGAGAATGAGTTAAAGCAAGCTTCCAGCTGAGTGCCAATGTACTTGTTTTAATTAGCGATGTGTTGGCAGTAACCCGACCACACAAGTCACGTCTCAGTGAAAGTGGCCACACATTTAATTGTCTAGCAAAGAAACAACGATGGGAGCGAGGAGAGGGACAAACACACCTCGACAATTTCACCATAGTGTCTCTTCTCCCTGGGGCTCTCGAGAGCCATGCAGACCAGCGGCTAAAATTACCGTTAGTGCATTGTGGTCCGTTCGTATCCATTTGTTCTTGGGTTGGATTAGTGGATTTAAATGACGCTGCTTCATTATGTATGTACACGACGTATAAAGGCATCAAAGTACGAATGTTCATTTGCCTGCTTATCATTGTTATATTAACAAAAAACGCAAATGTCACATGACCTTGCCCTCTTTGACATTTGGAGGCTTATTTAGAGTAACACAATGTATACGACGTTGATTGCATGATGATTTTATTGTGAGATGATCGTTATGAAGTCAACGTTGCTGGTGATAGTCTTCTCATTTTGTGAAATATGCAATTGTCATCAATGGGCAGCTGCTATTGCGTCCAAAATGTTCGAGAAAGCTGTACCCGGTATCCACACCTATTGTTCGCATCAGGGTGAGACTAAGCAGACTGAAGCGTTTATCGTACAGGCGTGGAGCCGGATACATATTAAAGTCCAGCTTACACGAACTCCGAACCGTCAAAAAAATAAAACAATACATTGTTGCAAACTATGTATTTAGGTGTAAAATAACAATATATATGGAAGTTTAGCAGTCAAGATAAAGGAAAAACAGAGTTTGGTCGCCTGTAGGTAGAGGGACAAACACAAAACTAATCACAACTCGTATAGCTCATATCAGACCCATTGGGGGGGGGGGGCAGGATAGGTCGGGATGGGCCAGAGTGAACCCGGCCCCACGCACCCTAAGTTGGACCTTGCCCACCTTAGCGATTTGACATGTTTTATTTAATGACTTAGTAATGCAATTTTACTAAACAATATACGTTCAATTCAGACGTACATGTTTTCACACGGGTAGCTCGGTGGCCCAGTGGGTAGCGCTGTCGCCTCATAGCAAGAAAGTACCGGGTTCGAATCTCCGCTCGGATGCCTTTCTGTGTGGAGTTTGCATGTTCTCTCCCCTTGTCCGCGTGGGTTTTCGCCGGGCACTCCGGTTTCCTCCTACAGTTCAAAAAAATGCTGCTGCACAGGTTATTTGGCTTGCAGACTAAATTGCTTGCAGGGCCCGATGATGGAGTGGCTTCCCATTGTGGGTATATCTCTGCCTTGTGCTCTGTGTCTGCCGGGATAGGCTCCGGCTCATCGCGACCCTGTACAGGACTAAGCGGTTTCTGCCAATGAGATGATATGTTTTCACACAGGTTGTGCTTCAGCTTAATCGAGTCAGTGTGAGGGAAGGGATGGAGTGCTTGTGTCTGTGTGCAATAAACATTCGGTTACCAACACACAAACAAGCAACACTAACATTCAATGAGAGAATGTGAGCGCTAACCAATGAAGGAAGATGATAATAGTAATTGCACTTCTAGAGCGCTTTTCACCCGAGGGTCACCAAGTTAGCTAGCTAGCTAATATAGCTAGCTAGACGATAATAAGCAAACCAAGTTATTCGCCAGTTTTAAGAGCTATAAATTGTGACCCTCGGGTGAAAAGCGCTCTAGAAGTGCAATTACTATTATCATCTCCCTGAAAATTTTCCGTTTGGTTTAGCAAGAGCCATCACGTCGATGTTCCGCTGTTTTATCTACATCTGAGAGTTTAAGCACGACTAATGTTGATGATTTAAACAGGTCGGGCTGCTTTAAAGCTATACCTTCGCCAGTCTTGTTGGTTGACAATATTTCTTAACAGTATTTTGCACACACCCCCTCCTCAAAATGCCAGTCGAAAACACTTTGCTTTATACAGCTGGAGCTCGGCCTCGATCTTTAAAGTATTTTGTATCAACGGTATGTGCGACATTTTCAACCTGGCTGTGTTCTTGTATCGTTAAAATCTCCACAGAGAAAGAGGACACACACCAAAATGGTGACTGAGCCAAATAGGTCGACGCCTGACGTGGAATCTCCAGGTGATGATCTAGGCTTGCACGTGGGTGTTATGGAGGAGGACCCCATCCCTTCTCTGCCCACGGCTCCAAGCAGTCTCGGAAGCTCACGCACCTCCTGTGCCACCAAGCAGCTCCCAGTGCAGTCCAAGACCGGCATGGTTTTCTCGTCTCTCTACGCCATGAACTTGATCATGTTCGGAGTCACCCTCAAGTTTGCCGAAATCCTGAATTCCAAGCATATTGTGACCCACGCTGAAATGTACATATTTCTGAACGTCATTGTGGCCGCTTCTATGCTCTACATGGTTGGCTTTATGCTCCACATGCGTTTTCTTGACACAAGCAGTATTCCTATGGATCACCATGCTGGAGCCAAATGGTTAAAAGGTAACTATCTGGGCAACCTGCATTATAAATTGCGATGTGTAATTGGACGCATATTTTAATAGGTGATTGCAGTCGGTAACTTTCCACTGGTGGACAAAGTCTTTCCCCACTTTCTTCCATTTCTTTCTTTCCTTAAGTGTCTTTATTGAGTAGTGAGTTCCAAGCTTTTGTGACGCCATCTCGCTTCTATCGCTTTTGCTGTTTTCATCTTGCTTCTTTGGCCTTCTTTAGGCCTTCATTCAGCAGTTGATTTTGTTGATCTCTCGTCAGTTGCGTTCATCACATTTCCACTATACTTTGCTTTAACAGCGATAAACCCTGTTATTATAATTATTCCTTCATTCATTAACCTGTTTATATGACTTATTCTGAAATTGCTTTTTTCCATAGATATTTGGCAAACTTGTACCTTTTATATTGATTAACCATAATCACTGCAAATGGAACAAAATAACCTTGACTGCTGTGTCTGTCTGCTAACAGGTGGCCTAGCCTTATTTGCGCTAGCAACAGTTATTCTTGATGCGTTCCGCATTGGGTACTACACTGGCGTGACACACTGCGAATCTGTGGCCTTGGCCATATTCCCCCTCCTACAAGCCATATTCAGCATCCTTTTGGTGAGAATATGATCCACCCGTAATCATATATCAGTCTTTCATGCAGATCAGGAAACATTGACTCAGCAATTATCATTCAAAACCTAAAATGAGTAAAGTATGTACATCTCATACATGCCAATTTACAGGCCGATGCTAAATACACCTTGTGCTATGTAAGGACAATCCCCACTCGGCCTCCTGGGGGCTAGATTGCCACATGGCAGTGGCATGGTTGAGTTAAGATATTATGTGAAACACTTTGAGACTCTTGCCCGGCGATGGACTGGCGTCCCGTCGTCGGGTGTATTCCTGCCTTACGCCCTGTGTTTCCGGGATAGGCTCCGGCTCACCGTGACCCTATATAGGATTAAGCGGTTTCAGATAATGAGATGAGACTTTGAGACTCTGAAGTGTTTAAGCACTGAGTTTGTAATGAAGCTGCCAGCATGTGGAACTAAACCTCGTGCCAAACAACCCGCTGCACAAACTAAAAAACACATCGGCGAGCCATAGAACTCAGCCGTATAAAGCTGCGCAGTTGCATAACCAACACCCATAGTACAAAGGCAATATACCTATGAATCTGCTGACGATGCTATCTAAAATCCAGATGATGCAGCTTTGCCCAGTCTGTAAGGCTTGGAAAAGGAGGTTGAGGATGATTACGTAGTCCTCTCCAAATCTCCTGCAAAGAAAGGCAGTCATCACCCATGATGTAGCCACACCACTAATGATGTGTTCTCTATACTAATTGGGTGCCACGTGTACTTTTACGTTTTGATAGAGACTAACACGCTGCATGATACAGGTTGCAATCCTTGTCTTTCATGCCATCCTTTTCAGGTGTTGCTGATGGTAGAGTGCATAGAGGCGACTGGATTCCCAATATTAATTTGGAATAAGATGGGGTTTTTTTATTTTATTTGTGACTACTGTAAGGTTTAGCACTCGCTATATGTATGGTCGTGTCTTTGGACTAGATTAGCATAATATACATTTTGCCATGATTTTTAAAAAGTGAAAATCTTTCTGCAGGGCAGCACCGTGGCCCAGTGGGTAGCGCTGTCGCCTCACGGCAAGAAGGTCCCGGGTTCGAATCTCGGCTCGGCCCCCTTTCTGTGTGGAGTTTGCATGCTCTCTCCCCGTGTCTGCGTGGGTTTTCACCGGGCACTCCGGTTTCCTCCCACAGTCCAAAAACATGCTGCTGCATTGGTTAATTGGCTTGCAGACTAAATTGCCCGCAGTGCCCGGTGATGGACTTGTACCCCATCGTGGGTTTATCCCTGCCTTGCGCCCTGTGTCTGCCGGGATAGGCTCCGGCTCACCGCGACCCTGTACAGGACGAAGCGGTTTCTGACAATGAGAAGAGATGAGACCTTTCTGCAATTAAAAACCGTGTATTAATTTGTTGTTCTTCTCATTTTATCAATGCTAGGTGTTCCTGCTTTGGGTTTATGCAAAACACTGCATCCAGGCATGGCAGACTGTACACAGGTAATTTATTCAGCAACTGAAATAACACACGATTATGATTAATAACAAATGAATGCAAAATGTATCAATATGACAATACATACATTTCACATGTATGAGAATGATTTTCAGTGATTATTGCATCACCGTAAGCACATATTCTTAAATTGTACAATGGAAAGTATTCGGGAATAACAACTATAAGAGAACACATAATTGATTTTGACCCAATTGTGTTTGTGCTATTTTTAACATTCATGTTTTCCTGATTTGTAGGCTTGGCATGATGCACATTTTAGCAACGAGTATTATAATATGGATTAACATCGTTGTTGAAGAATCTATGAAAGTGATCAAGGAGCTGCAAGTGTTAACTGAAACACTACCTTCTAATGGTAAATAATGACATATATAACTTTTAATATGCAGTCTCAGAAACAGTTGTATTCTGAATGCTCAGACAGCATTACATGACTGCATGCCATTTTGAATTTTCAACACAGCCACATATATACTTTTCGGAATATAACACCGGCGATGGACTGGCGTCCCGTCGCCGGGTGTATCCCTGCCTTGCGCCCTGTGTTTCCGGGATAGGCTCGGCTCACCGTGACCCTATATAGGATTAAGCGGTTTCAGATAATGAGATGAGATGAGGGGAATATAACAATTGCATTTATGTCTTTAAAAACTATTTATATTTAACACGTATAATAAGCATCAGAGTAGGGGAAGGGGCCATATCATCATCAGAATTGGCAGAATGGAGTGAAAATAAAAGCGGATTAATGATTGCCAATGATGAAAATCGCTTCAAAAATAATCTCATGGTTTCAACTCATTGCTTTTGCACTTTCTTTACAACTGCTTACCCAAAAACGTTTCGCTGTGTCTCATGACTTCCTTTTCAGAAGGGACATGCCCAGTTTTCATAGTATGGCATGATAATTGCAACGGAGTTATTTGTGGGTGATTTACTAGAATTGGATAATGACGCTAAGCACACGATGGTCTACTCTTGCAAATTATATCACTGAACCTTTAACCTCCGTTGTGAAGCAGATGGTGTGTTGTATTTTATGGTTAAAATGCCCATGGTCATAACCAGGGCAGACACTGAACTCGAACCATGAATCTTTGCAATAAGCCGCGAGCACGCTACCCACAGGGCCATCTGCACTGACCAATGAAGCCACCGCGTGTCCTATCCCATGATCCACAATGCTGATGTGTTTTTCTTATGTACTGCACATTTGCCGCATTGTCCCAGCCCCAGTCCCATACCCCTCACCCATCCCGCACCCTTGCCCCCCCCCCCTCTGCCCCTTAATATATATTTATTTTAACATAACTAAAACGTGATCTCCATTTTTATGTCTTCACAGAAACATTCAACAATACAGAGTGTGTATGTAAAATGGACATCTGCAGTATGTTCTATGACAGCGTACTGTTTCTAGATCCTTTTAACATTGAATTCAGCCTCTTTTCCTCCGCCATGCTGTACGTCGTATGGAAGAATATTGGTCGGACAGACGCCCACAGCATGAATGAACCACACATAAAGCCCAAGCTGCGAATGGACAATGTTCTATTTGGACCTGTCTTTGGCATAGTTGTTTTGGCATCAACACTTGTTGTTCTGGTGACAGTTCAAGTTCAAGTCAGAACTTCTACAACCAAAGGACAGGCACTTTCTATGTATTACTTATATGGCATAATAATTTACTCATCAATGGCAGTCTGTTGTGTTGCAGGATTAGTAATATATAGGTTACAAAACAGTTGTTTGAAGAATGATAAAAATGTAGTAAGAAACCTGGATGTTCTCTTGCTTATCGGCTCCTCAATTGGACTTTTTAGTTCTGCCTATTTCTCTGCCATAGCTGCAGGATTGAGTTTAAGTTCTGTAACAAACATCCCTGCCTTGGTACTGGCGGCTGCATTGTGCGAAATCGTTGAGCTCATTTCTCAGAATCTCTTTATAACGGTAGGGCTCCACCGAATTCCGAGGGATGCGTTGTGCCACGACCAGGGCAGTAGCCCGAGTCAGTGCATAGCTGTAGAGGCTACCAATGGGGCATTTGAAAGCGATAGCCCGTCCATATTCACGCCGGTTTCTCAACGCAAGCTCCATCTGAATGCACCCAGTTTAAGAGCAGCGCAGGACAAAGAGACATTTACCAATAGGCTGTCCACACCGAAATGTTTGAAGAAATTTGACGGTGTCGGTGATGCATTTGAGGTAGAAAACCCTTCTCACGGAGCAACATACACAATTTCCCACACGACGCAGCACAGCATGCAGTTTCAAATGAGCGAAGAGTTAAATGATATGGTGAAAAACTCTTCAAAAGACGCAAGTGATTTTATTACCCAAGCAGATAGCGCAGGCAGCGTAACAACAGACAGCTCTAACAGGTCTTCTAGAACTACAAGGCGATGTTTGGATGCCAAAACATACATCCTTAAAAACATCACAATCTATTTGTTGCTGTGCAACATGTCGGTAAGTCATATGACAGATTATCGTGCGACTTTTGCTTTTAATTGATGTTTTTTTCGAATGACATTTCATGAAATGGTGCACTTGATTCACAGCATTTCTGCAAAACATGTGTATTGCCTAAACACATTAACGTATCCATGGTTAACGTGTAATAACACTATAGACGATGTTGTGTTGACAGTATTGACTCATAATGCTGGTGTCTTGATGATGAGAGCAATATATCAGTACCCATAAACGATTTTCTTTTTACAATAAGTATATCTTGTCTGTGATAACATATGAAGTAGAAACGTGGGCATTGACAAAGAAAATGAGACTAAAACCAGAGTTCATAAAAGAATGGTTAGATTCATGGACAGTGACATAGTCTAGTGGTAGCACTTTGTTTCTTTGTTGTGGACATCCATGGTTAGAATCCAGCGGTATCCCTGATTATAACTGCGGGTATATTAGCTATAAATATACTGCACGCTGTCTGCTTAAAAGTAAACGCTAAATATTCCCTGATGTCATTCACAAGAGTAGTCCATTGTGTGGCTATATCAGGATCCAAATTTGTAATTCCAAATAGCAATTATTGCCCTCCACTGTCAGACTGGTTTGGGCAGGATATATTGCTTGAAAGGATTAATGGAGATGGCTGAGATTGGGGATGGAATAGGAGCCAAGAGGGAAACACTTCAACGTATGGCCACTGCAGAGATGTACGGAAGAGATCGGCTTAACTTGCATGAAAAGAAATGCATTGGGAATTATGTGACTAATTTATTTCTTGTTTCTCCTTCCTCAACCCCTTTTCACTATCCATTTCCCCTCCAGCTGTGGATCATAACTGCCTTCGGTGATAGGATGCACCTCGTTAATAACGTAGGAGACCAGTTTTACGGATTCTTTGCTTGGATACTCACCATAAATATCGCCATCCCGCTCGGAGTCTTTTACCGCATGCACTCAGTGGCGAGCCTCTTTGAGGTGTGGTGCATCACTTAAGAAGGCTCCACGTATCTCCCAAGTGCAGCAGCTATAGAGCGCGCTTTCCTATACGCGCCCACACGTTGTTATGCAAACATCTTCAGATGTAATGCACACGCGGGGAATTGAAGAGCTGCTGTATATTTGTGCGCATGAAATTATTGCGCAATCCCGGGGCTTTGCGTGTGAACGCTTCGAAGGGTGTTCGGTTTTTGCCGAAGATACACTCTTGGTTTTGTGCACCCATTTTCGGCGCACAGTCCGTGATATTGTGGTACATTGGAACCTAGATACGCACACACCACTTGGGAGCAAGGCCAGGCGTGGTTATATTCTTCAGTTCAGTGTCAGTACCCTCTTAATCCCTCTACGGAGTTGTGGAAGACCGGAATCTATGCCGGCAGACACAGGGTGCTCAGGATTTGACGTTGGTGCATCGCAGGACCATTTTTGGGGGGGCTGGAGGGGGGGGACAATTTACTCAGCAGACCAATAAGCCGAGGTCTTTGGACAGTGGGAGGAAACGGAAGTACCCGACGAAAACCCACGTAGATACGGGGTGAGGACACAAACTCCACGCAGAAAAGCGCCCGAGCCAGGAACCGAACCCGAGCGCTTTTTGTTGTAAAGCAGCAGTGCTTCTCTCTCCACCATTGCGCCGCCCATGGTTATAACCCTTAGTGTGCTTATAAAAGAAGTTAAATTGAAGGTGGGGCGGCGCGGTGGCCCAGTGGTTAGCGCTGTCGCCTCACAGCAAGAAGGTCCCGGGTTCGAATCTCTCGGCTCGGGTGCCTTTCTGTGTGGAGTTTGCATGCTCTCCCCGTGTCCGCGTGGGTTTTTGCCGGGTACTCCAGTTTCCTCCCACAGTCCAAAAGCATGCTCCTGGATAGGTTGATTGGCTCGCAGACTAAAATTGTCCCACAATGCCCGGCGATGGACTGGCGTCCCGTCGTCGGGTGTATTCCTGCCTTACGCCCTGTGTTTCCGGGATAGGCTCCGGCTCACCGTGACCCTATATAGGATTAAGCGGTTTCAGATAATGAGATGAGATGAGACAAATATGCGGTAGCGTTTGTTCAATTTAAGCAAAACAGTGAGTCAGGATTGTTAAACAAATGCTGCGGGCTTTGCTTAAACAAATACGATATAAATGTAAATATGCAAAGCCAACAGACTGATCGATAAAAACCTTATCATATATGATGTGGAGACGCACAATTACGTTCTTATTTATATAAATGTTCTAATAAATGACGCGAACATTTTGTCGGGCTGTGTGAGCTTGCTTGGTTAATGTCAAGAGAGGGCGCTAGCTGATAGGGTTGCGATGCTATTAGCTGGTGAACCAAGCTGTACGGGCGCCGCATGGCCCGCGGGTGCATTTACAGAGGGCACAGAGCGACCTCTGCAATGCCATTAAAATGTACAAGAAAGGTTTAATGCCGGGAGGATCAAAACGGCACAGGCGGAAGCAACAGTGCTAAATGCGTATAGTTATTGTGGGCCGAATAGTAGAATCGTGTGCTGTACAGAGACCCCATTGTGTGAGGGGTTTTTTCTCCTCACACGTTTGTTGTAAATTACGCGCGTGAATTATTGAGCAGTGGGTCAAATAATTACGTTGGCGATATGTTAAACGATGTTCACAAGCAATTCGAGATTCGGTGTGGGTTGTGATGGGTTTTTTTGTATGATGTTGATGTGTTATCTCGATGGGTTGTCGGGGTTGACGCATTAGACAATGGACTGTTATTATCGTTGTTCTTGTCCAAATTAAATTTAACACAACGCTTGGCCTATTAGCGCATTATTGAAAGACAAAGCCACACGCACTAAGCGAGCAATTCAAGTTTTCATCATAATAATAACAATGACAATCACTCCAAAGGTGAGCGTTTTCGTGGATAATTGCTCACAGATCATCAATCGGTTGAATGAAAACGAAACATTGTGCAAGTTTCGGTCGTCTTAAATGACAAGCACACAATGCGCATTCCAAAATGTGTAACGTGCGAGCTGTGCAAACACAAGACGGGGTTCTCTGTGTGTTGAATTCGTGTCATGACTAAGTAAGGGAAGGGGTGTTTCTGGGGTACGGGGTGCGTTGTTTCGATCCCAACCCCGCGTTTCCCCGACACCTCCTCCAGCGCCCCCCTCTCTCGTCCGATCACCAGGACGAGCGCGTTCGCCCGCCAAACCCGACGCACACTCCGCGCTCTGATCAGTAAGAGCGCGGTTCGCTTCGGGACCGCGGCCACCACACTGGGTGTCGAGCCGTCCCAAGCCCCGCGCCGAGTGCGGGATGTGGGACCCCCTTGCTCGTAGAGCCGAGCGGCCCCGCCGACACGAGCAAAGGGAAGCACGGGCGGCACCGACGGCCCCCCGGGGCCATGAGTGAGCCCCCACCGCTGGGTGCCGTAACAGTGAGGCGGCCCGTCGCAGCTTCTGGTGGTGGTGCTGCTGATGTTAATGGAGGTGGCGATGATGGAGAAGGGTTTTAAAGCCGATCCGGCATGCGCGGCAGAAAACGAGGATGACGACGACACTCAGAAGGCTATGCTGAACCTGACAGCAGATGAAGCCATAGAATGCGAAGCCGGGAAGAGCTTAAGTTTTAGAATCTTAACCGGGTGCCTGTTATCCCTGCTCATCCTGTCCACGCTCTTTGGGAACACGCTCGTGTGCGCCGCTGTTATCAAATTCCGGCATCTGCGCTCCAAAGTCACCAACTACTTTGTGATCTCCCTGGCCGTCTCAGATCTGTTTGTGGCCCTGCTGGTGATGCCGTGGAAGGCAATTACCGAGGTGGCGGAATTCTGGCCCTTCGGAGCCTTCTGCAACGTGTGGGTGGCCTTCGACATCATGTGCTCCACAGCCTCCATTCTCAACCTGTGCGTGATCAGCGTGGACCGTTACTGGGCCATCTCCAGTCCGTTCCGCTACGAGCGCAAAATGACCCAGCGGGTGGCCTTCGTGATGATCAGCGTGGCATGGACGCTGTCCGTGCTCATCTCGTTCATTCCGGTGCAGCTCAACTGGCACAAAGCTCAGAACGCGCAGCAGACGTGGGAGTTCCATAACGGGAGCGGCGATGGTGGTGACGCCAACGCGACCAAGCCCGAGAACTGCGACTCGAGTCTCAACCGCACATATGCCATCTCATCGTCCCTCATCAGCTTCTACATCCCGGTGGCCATCATGATCGTCACCTACACTAAGATATACCGCATCGCGCAGAGGCAGATCAGGCGCATCGCCTCGTTGGAAAGGGCCGCCGAACACGCTCACAACTGCCAACTCAATCCGAACGACTGCCCCAACGAGATCTCCTTCAAGACATCCTTTAAGAAGGAAACCAAGGTGTTAAAGACGCTCTCGGTTATCATGGGAGTGTTCGTGTTTTGCTGGCTCCCGTTTTTCATTCTGAACTGCGTGGTGCCCTTCTGCGGCAGCACGGGCGTCGATGGGGAAGAGAAGCACCCGCTGTGCGTAAGCGAGACCACGTTCAGCATCTTTGTGTGGTTCGGCTGGGCCAACTCGTCACTGAACCCCATCATATATGCCTTCAACGCCGACTTTCGCAAAGCCTTTTCCACCCTGCTCGGGTGCAACACGCTGTGCGCCAGTACGCCTGTCGAGACGGTGAACCTGAGCAACGAGGTGGCCTCCTACCCGCACGATGTGACGAGCAACCACAAGGAAGGCGCGGTCAACTACGTGCAGTTCATCCCACACGTGGTCATCGTCAATGACGAGAGCGACGGCGACTTCGACAAAGTTCCCGAGGAGTCACGAAGCTTGCGGGAGGAGAGGTCCGGTATCAACCAGCAGCTGGACTGCGATGAAGACGTGAGTTTAGAGACCATCACACCATTCACTCCCAATGGGGTTCATGAAACGTAACTTGGACGCAAGCCTGAGCAAAGTGAACAAAACAAGACCTCCTTTGGAACATTTGACGTGAAGGATAAGACTGCCTTAGGATCGCTTGACTGAAAAAAAGTCCAATTGGTATCGATACGTTCTGCTTTAAGACTTTTACCGAGGAGCTCAAACATTCAGCGATATACCTTGTGCGGCTGTGTTAGTAACATTTCTTTAACAGCCAGCCATTTAGATGGAACCACTATAGCCACAACTTACCTTGAAACGGTATTGGTTAATTAACCGATATTACAAAAACCGCTGCTTTGAAAGATGACTTTTATTACGATTTTGTGAACATTATTAAGTTATAAACGTCATTATGAAAGTATTACAGCGTTACTCGACATGAAAAAAAAACAACTGTTATTTTAAACAGATATTAACTTTTGTTGCTTTGCTTATGGTAACAAGCAAGTGTTAGCACTGCCATGCTAAACGAATGTAGCTGCATTCGTGAAAATATTGACAGTGCTGTGAATATTTAGAATGTCTTTAGTGAAATTAGAAAGAAAGACTACACTTTCACTACGTCCCGTTTCAGTACCCTGGACAGCTCCATTTGAGTGTTTCGCCCAGTTGAATAACATTTAATTTATGTGCCTAATCATGCTAAAGCTGCAGTGGCTCTCACTTTATTAACCCAACAGCAGTCACCATTTGCTGTGAAATATTGCTGTCAACCATTGTAATTTTAGAATTGGCAATAAATTGCAATTTATTTTGTAGCAACGTCTTGCTCTGTGTTTATTCTATTGCCTCTCTTTTTATTGGCAAGGGTTTTAGTCTCGTAAATGTATTGCACAATCCTAGAAACGCGTTATATAGACAGAATGTTACTTTTTAAAAATGCTGACATTCAAAGATATGCTTAGCCATCAATATATACTTACTTAACTTGCATTATCTGTCAGTGTCCAGTTACATTGGACAACACATAATATGTTACCATTACAATTTATACAGATAATTAGTTGAATAGGCCCATCAAAAGAAATATAAGTCAGTCACTCATGGAGGTAAGATTCTGCAAGTAAGGAGTTATTTATTGTTTGTAATAGTCTCCTAGTTTCAGCCAACCCACGAGGGTAATAGTACTCCGCGCAAAGATACTGTCTATTATTCTGTTACAAGGTTATTTGTTCCAATAGTTAGCTCAACGTTTATTTTTTGTGACAGCAGTCTTTGCAAAATCGCCATTCTCTACAAATGTGTTTTATTCCTCCATGAATGTATCACGTAGTCAAGTACAATGGCATGACGTTTAATGGAACAAACATTATACATTTTATACATTATGAATGAAACAATGGTGTTGTTATAACACATTCGTAAGGTAGGTGACACTATGTGTGTTATGTATTGTACAGTGTCTGCACTCGTATAAAATTATTTTTAGAATTAATGTAACTTATGACAATTAGCACCCGATGCAAATTCATAGACACGAATTGTAATGTTTACACAACACTGAGCATTCCGATGAAGTGTCAATTAGCACCATTAGCAAACTTAACGACTTGTATATTATCTCAGAAAAAAACTTGAAATCGAAGTTCTTCAATGCTATTAAATTTTTTCTAGGAAGAGTTACGGTGTCGCCAATTATTTGGCTAATGAAAGATTTTAGTTTCTTTACATGTGTATTAATCACGTGAATGTGCGTGCTAATGGATATGCTCCTGTCCTTTGATGAAGAAGCAGGGAGCAGGCGGCAAAGAACCACATTAGCATGAGCATTACATACAAAAAGCACAACTAAATTGCTGCTGTAAGACTAAACTTATCTAAAACAGTCAGCCGCAGTAATTGTTGATGGAGATGGTGGAAAGAAAATCTACATTTCCTGACAATAAGAATACTGATTAACTTGCAGTATAACGGTGCACATTACTAAAAAACCTAAAAACTGAAATTTTAAGAATACGATCTAACAGTCTTCAAAGAGCAGAGTTTACAGTACAAACATTTGGCTAAAATTAAATGCGATTTAGTTAATATTTAAGAGTAATGGTTGCAACCCAGACTTTTATTCTAACGCTCCTCAATATGATTGGTGTCATTGATTAAGCATTTGTAAAATATAAATATTACATGATTATGACTAAGTTTAGAGAACCCGGAATAATGAAAATCACCCGGAGCTATGGGCTATTACTGTGTTTGGACCAAGGTGTGTAGGTTGGCAGGCATTATCTGTGTAGAACAATATTGTTCAAGATGTTTAAGTTGTGAACAGATGGCCATAGAAAATGATTATTATATGTGGTATACACAACACACATTGTAAATATTATTTTGAAACATTGCTATGTTTAATTAGGCTGGCACATTGTATCCATGACATCAATTTTGAATCCCCAGACAATCGGGCAATCAAGCCAACCAACTTCCACCAGATGTCCCGTTGTGGCAATTATGGCTCCGAACTTTTATTATATTTAATATAAGTGGAGAGTGGACAGAAGGCTCTCCTGCGTTTTCATAAAAAAAATGTCCTAGTAAAGAAAACAGTGGCACAGTGGTTAGCACATTGCACGATGAAGCTTGAGATCCGAGTGCTATTTCCTGACCATGGTTATCATCAGTGGATATTGATAACTGATTGGTGGACATTCCCCTTAACCAAGTCGCACTGATTGGCTTGGTGAAATGTTTTCCCAAGCAAAATGGTGAAGGAAGGCGGTGTTTGCCTGCAGAATGCCCTATATGACATAATTCTCCGACACACACATCAACAAGGTGAAGAAGGTAGCCTATTTCCATCTCAAAAACATAGCCAGACTGCGCAACATCCTGTCACACTCCGATGCTGAGAAGCTAAGACACATCTTCATATCTTCACGAATCCATTCTTGCAATGCACTACTCCCTGACATCCCGGCATACCTAATCAATCGTCTCCAACGTGTGCAGAATGCGGCTGCTGGAGTCCTCACTCGCACACCCATCCACGGTCACATATCCCCAGTACTAGTGTCTGTCCACTGGCTACTGGTTAAATATAGGATTGAATTCAAGATCATCTTTCTCACCTACAAGACTCTCACTGGCGCTGCTCCGACATATATCCGTGACCTACTTCAGGCACCCTCAACACGACTTCGATCCTCCAATACGGGCTGCTCGCTGCATGTGTCCAGATCACGCCTCCATTCGATGGGTGACAGAGTTTCCTCGCGCGCTGCTCCCAGACTCTGGAATGCCCTTCCATTGGAGATTCGTTCAGCTGAGTCCCTGGAATGATGGCTCGCTGCCGACCTGCTCATGCTCAAGAACATTTAATCCTTCCTTCGTTAATTTAACACATTTTTTATTGCTTATTTTATGTCCGTCTATAAATTATAGCCATTGTTTTACTTTCAATTGAACTGATCTGATGTTGTTGTTGACATGCCGTTCTCTCCACAGCTCAGATTTGTAACAAAAAAAGAAAAACGTTATTGTTGATGACTTTCCGTTCATATATCATTGTTGTTGCTGGATTCCGTTCTCTCCTCACAGCTCTGTGCAGCGCTTTGTGACCCCTGGGTTTAAAGTGCTCTAGAAGTGCAATTACTGTTATGAAGGTCCTTAATGACAGTGAGTAGAGAGTGAGGGACATTGACATCACGATCACCCACCCACAGCCCTGGCCTACTGATAGTACCGTAGGCCTTGACCAGGTCTATAAGGTAGAAACGCAGGTCCTGTTGGAATGGTGGGCAAGCCTGGGTAAAGCTACGTGGTCGGGAGTCAGAGCCATTCTCTGTTTACCTTGGGGTGCAACAGGGATGCTCTTTGCCTTCTACATTATATAACATCTTTTTTTAACCACGTAGTTCTACAGGCGGGCGGCACGGTGGCACAACGGGTAGCACTGTCGCCTAACAGCAAGAAATCCCGGGTTCGAATCTCGGCTCGTGTGCCTTTCTGTATGGCGTTTACATGTTCTCCCCCTGTCCGCGTGGGTTTTCGCCGGGTACTCCGGTTTCCTCCCACAGTCAAAAAACATGCTGCTGCATAGGTTAATTGGCTTGCAGACTAAATTTGCCCGCAGTGCCCGGTGATGGACTTGCGTCCCATCGTGGGTATATCCCTGCCTTACGCCCTGTGTCTGCCAGGATAGCCTCTGGCACACCGCGACCCTGTACAAGACTAAGCGGTTTCTGACAAGGAGATGAGATGAGATGAGTTCTAGAGGCTTTCCATGGATGTACCAATGGAATTTCCATCTGGTGCACGTACAATGGGAGGCTGATTGATCTCTGGTTGCGGTCAAGGGATGGCTCTCCATTGACAAAACATGTTAAATATGCTGACTATTTGGTTATTGCCGCTCACTCTGAGCAGGAGATGGGGAGTTTGCTGTTCAATTTGCACACATTGGAGACGATTGATAAGGTAGGCAGAGATGGCCTGAAGCAGTGTGAAAAGATGAAGGTGTGTATTAGCTTCTGAGCGTCAGAGGTTGACAGTCTGGCTATATTTCTGAGATGGATATAGGCTACCTTCGTCACCTTCTTGATGTGTGCCTCCAAGGTAAGTGAGAAATCAAAAATCACTCCTAGACTTCAAACTGCCTGAGCAAATTGGTCAAGTCAGCAAGCATTAAATGGGCCGCTTCAGCTTTGGACAATTCGTGCGGAGATCTGACAAGCAAAACTTCTGCGTTGTCACCATTTAGTTTTAAGAAATTTAATTCGAGCCAGGCCTTTACATTTGACAGTGAGGGTCACACGCAACGACCACACGCATTGATGGACGGCTTTGCTGAGTCTTTGGCATCTTCAAATCTCGTCTCAAGACTCACTTATTCTGTAAGGCTTTCAAGTCTTCCGGCTAGGACTCTTGATGCGGCTCAGCGTTGTTGTGCCGAGATGATGGCAATCCTCCGAACTGCGCCTGCTCGGGAACATTTATTGCATCCATGTTTATAGCAGAATTATTATTTTTAGTTTAATCGCTTATTTTTTGTCCTTCTATAATTTGTTGCTACGTTTTGCCTTTCAGCTGGGCTGTCTTGATGTTGTTGACATGCCGTTCTCTCCAGAGCTCGGATTTATAAAAAAAACCTAAACAAACGTTATTGCTGATATGCCGTTCTTATCTCGTTGTTGACGTGCGTTCTCTCCGCAGCTCTGTGCAGCGCCTTGTGACCATTGGGTGATTGGCGCTCTAGAAATGCAATTATTATTATTATTATATATTTGGATGTCATCGGCATAGCAATGATAGCTTACATTGAGGCTGTGTAGGAGATGGACAAGTGGTTTTATGCAGATGCTAAAGAGGTAGGCGCTCAGCCAGTGCAGGGCACAGCCAGACACCCCATGCCCTTCAGTCACTCTGATAAGGTAAGGTGGTCAACATTATCAAAAGCTGTGCTGAGGTGCAGGACAACAATACTTGACAAGCCTTCATGAGCAGTAACAAGGAAGTCATTCACTACCTTTACCAGGGCAGTTGCAGTATTATGGCCAGATCTGAACCCAGATTGGAGGGGATTAAGTAGGTCATTGTTGATAATAAATAATAAACTGAATTGAACGTTTAGAGCGCTTCTCACCCGAGGGTCACACATTTCTGCACAGAGCTGTGGAGAGAACGGCATGTCAGCAACAGCAACGACATAAGAACAGCAAACCAACAACAATATCGTTTATGTTTTTGCAAAACGATGACGTGTTTCTGGCGTTCCATGGTTACTGAACGCTCACGGACCTTAGAAAGGAATTGCAAGTTGGAGATGGGTCGATAATTATCAGGAATGTTTCAACCGAGACCTGTTTACTTTTTAGCAGAGAGATAACTGCAGCACATTTGAATAGTGGGATAACGATGCCAAAGCTTAGTGAGTTGTTGAATGGATTAGTAACGAAGATTACAAGGGATTTGAAGTTTACCCAGATGAGTTTGGATGGGAAGGGGACCAAGGTGCAGTTTGCAGGCTGAGATCTGGTAAATAATTAAAAAAACCCATCGGTTTCCATTAACTAAGAAAATTCCAGGCGTTTTGAGTTCACAATTGGTGAGGTAGTGGATGAAGGTTGAGTAGAACAAGCATCAGCATTTTTGTCCTCTCAAAGGTGGGGAAAACGTTGCTTGTCCGAGGGAGATGGAAGCATATAGCAAAAACGGGAAGTACTGCACCGCATGCCACATCCTGCATTCATCCGCACAACTCTACAAAGGTACAGGCGCCACTCTGTAACTTCGTTATAACCCAACTGCTTGCAGAAGGGCCTCCCCTAAATGGAGCTCGGGAGTTCGTGCTGTTTTAAATTTCTCTTCCACGCTCGTTAGAGGTTTTGTAAAAGGTGGGAAGACTCACTACTCCACACACGCGACCCACTGGTGTGCCCGTATATACTGCTGGGTTGACAAAGGAGTGTGGGGGGGGGGGTGGGGGGCGGTGAGGGGTGGTGGGGGGAGTGGGACGGGGGCGGTGGAGGGGGATTTAGGAAATCCTCCGATCATTTCATCAGTGGCACATCGCTATATAAACCGGTGACCTTTGGGTGGTACTCGCCAATACACAAATCTGCATCGAACGTCACTTACAGACTTGTTCACGTTATACAAGACCAATCTGTATGGAAGACCAATCATTAAACCTGACAACTTGCTGCTTGACAACCACCCCTGCCAATATACCAGCCGACAATGCTTGCATTTGTCTCACCATTTGAAGAGCCTCTCCCAGTTGAGAATGCTGAAGGAAGCTTTTACGTAGTTTTTTTTACTCTTTGAAAAATGTTTACGGGAGAGCAGTCTGAGATACTGTAGTCGTTCATAACAGAAGAGATCTTACCGTTTCCAGAGTGAAATGAAATGTATTTGTTCATGCTGGGTCAAGAATGAACCGAGGACCCGAGCGATGTCAACGACGCGATATCCACACCCAAGATCAACCCACCAGAGAGTTTCTCACATCACGGGTATTTTTATGTGTATGAAGGATGAAGTCATATAGCCGAGTAAGCTCTAAAACATCAAGTGTGTATGTGACAGTTACCCACCCATATAATAGCCATGCTCAATCTTGCTTGGCGTCTGCGATCTTACAAGGTTAGCCAAATTCTTGGTGATTTGTCCACAGGCTGCTACATAGTGTACTCTAAAAGACAGTGCGGCTGAAACCATTGTTAGAGTGTGTATTTTTATGCTCAAACTTAAATGTTCCCTGCCTTCAACAACTCACTATGATGAACGTAAAAAATTGTAGTCAAATGACCCCCTAAACCCAGAAGGTATGGGGGGGGGGGGCTCATTCAGCAGTAGAATAACTGCACCTGTATCTACATATATATTTCGATTAAGTGTTATGTTTGTTTTAAAATTTTCATTCTTAAGATTGAATCTCCACAGAAAGTTATTTTAAATTAATACCAGTAATCCCCATTCAATATCATTATTTCGCTCACAGTGTGGATGCAATTTCATATCAATGAGAGTTACCCAGAAAGCCAATTAGTTTTTTTTAGCTACTAATAATGTTAACCGACTCTGACTGAGCTTGGTGAAGGAGATGAGAGGTTGCTGTGACACTGGCATCGTCTGAGGCTCTCCTACAGCTCGCTTGAGGAAGTTAATTGTGAGGTGACACTGAGTCGGATGATGAATGGCACGATCCAACGAGTTTATTTGCAGAGTGAGCATGCTTCGAGAAAAGGCCGGCTCATGAAGTGAGTATCTGCGGTGGCAATGACGTTAAAATCATGCTCAAATTTAATGTAACCATTTCGTGTTAAATTATGTTTCACCCACGCGAAAGCATCTCACAACCAGCGGAGGCAATGAATCTCTGTATTGCGGTAGAAGTAAAAGCATTGAGAACAATGGTTTTGCGATAACAAAATTCCAGGATTTTAATGGCGTTTAATAACGAATCCACTATGTTAGATAATGCACACGTTGATTCAAAAAAATATACTTTCAAAGAATATAACATGCAATGCATTATAAACTATCCTTGCCATTTTATGAAATGAATGACGGAAAATATTTTTGATTTGTGACGTACTGGGTGGGAAATCACTTTAGCAATTGGCCCGCAGGTCATCCTATTCCAGAATGTATCCATGTAAAACGCTGTTTTGCACAAAACAGTGACATTTATAGTATAGTACTAGATAATAGCCACCAAAGCAAATAATTGACAAATATAGAGTGATGCAATGCAGGAATTTGATCTTTTATTAGCTGGGCCTAAGGTGAGTTTCAGGTCTTTGTGTAATCATTAGAAAATTTTAATTTTAAAACTGTACTGGATGTATCAAATATGGTATGCTAATCGGTGTAATATTTTTCTATTAAAGTATGTTATGAAGGTACCAATTTAGTTACCAAATTATTAATGTCAAAACGTAACTATATAAAGCATTAGCCTATACGCCCATACATAATGCGCACGAACGAACTTAAGGTTAAAGATGCAGACAGTAACAAGCATCATGTAATATGTTTATTGTCAAATAATATTCTAAAATGTTTCAATGTTGTGTGCATAGGCAACATTTCAGAAGCAACATGAGACCGTAGTCTCAATCTGTGTCGCGACTTTCAGACATGTAATCACATTGAATGAGATGTTTGTGTGTGAGGCAATGGAGCCTGGGCTCAAACCATCAACTCGTTGGCTTTGAATAGGAGTCTGTGAGTTTTTATGTGAGTGTTGAGTCTGCGGGTGTCTATGAGTCTAGAAGTCTGTAGTTTTCTGTGTGTGTTTTATTGTCCGTCTTTGGAATTCTGTAGTCGTCAAATGGGACTTAATAGCAGAGTACTCACCATACGGACGATCTTCTTCGAAGCGCGTAACACGTTCTTCTAATGTCTCTTGTTGATGACGTATTCTGCTGACATGACTACTGTGACCTGGATTTCTTCCCGACGCCCTTTTGGAAATACTGCTGCTGATTCTCTGATGTTTCAGAAGAGTAATCAATAAGTGGGACGCAAAGCTGACATAAGATATACAAGCCTTGGTGTTGTGAAAATGAAATGTTTGCTAATAAAGGATTTGAATCCGGTACTTTCAGTGTATTATATATAGATCGCAGTCTGTGGGTATTTGTTAGTTATTGGTGACTGGGCTGAGACTAGTAACTGACTGCACGAGAGAGCCGGGTCGTAATGGAAATAATAATATAACTCCACTGTGTTGTTTCAGGTGAAGTTCCAGAAAAATGACAATCTAAAGACCCTCCGAATAAAGGTGTTTGCGACAGCAAGGGCATCCGGCAGTAAAATTTGTGGTGCAATAAAAAAAACATGCAAAACAATAGTAGGGTTTATGGGTGGCGTACTGCCGTAAGTATTCTGGGGGGGGGGGGGGCAATGCACTCTTGTCAAAAATTTTGGTGGTGGTGTTGATTATTGCGTGACCATAGGAAACCTGAAACATGATGGTGAAAAGCCTAAAACAACATACAAACGTCGAAAGAAGGGATGAGGTCAAGTTGAAATGTGGGAAGCATGACAGCTAAATGTGGCGAGAGATAGCGGAGATGATGAAAAGGAGAAAAGTGGACGCGTGCTGTGTGCAGTAGATGAAATTAAAGGAGAAGAATGTAGATGGCTCGCAGGAGATACATTCAGATTCTTTTGGAAGTGTTGCAAAAATGGAGGCACGGATGTTGGTATCATTATGAGAAAAGAGTGGGCAGATGAAGTTATAAATGAACAGCGTGAGAGAGAGGCTTATTTTAGTTAAGGTGATAATAAGAAAGTTATAAATGTAGTTTTGACCTCTGCTCCTCAGACTGGGAGAGAGGAAATTGACAAAGATGCTTTCTGGTATGAGATTGACTGCAAATTAATAAATATATTGTTTGAAGAAAGTATCCGGTTAGGAAATTATCTTAATAGTTAGCGCTGACGCCTCACAGCAAGAAGGTCCCGGGTTCGAATTTCTCGGCTCGGGTGCCTTTCTGTGTGGAGTTTGCATGCTCTCCCCGTGTCCGCGTGGGTTTTCGCTGGGTACTCCGATTTCCCCCCACAGTCCAAAAGCATGCTCCTGGATAGGTTGATTGGCTCGCAGACTAAAATTGTCCCACAATGCCCGGCGATGGACTGGCGTCCCGTCGTCGGGTGTATTCCTGCCTTACGCCCTGTGTTTCCGGGATAGGCTCCGGCTCACCGTGACCCTATATAGGATTAAGCGCTTTCAGATAATGACATGAGATTATATCTTTTTTAAAAAAATGGGTACATGGTAGTTTAAAGCGATAATTAGCGATGATTGTTTCGAAAAGCTGCTCTCTCGGGACAGCCGCGTCGATCGCTCCCTCTCCCTCTATCGACGCGGCTGTCCCAAGAGAGCAGTTTTTCGAAGCAATCATCATGCATCGAGCCGTGAAAACCTACATCATTACATGAGTAATAATTGGTGACAAGCTTAAGGATTCAACAACTCAGTCATTATACATTTGCTTTTCTAATAACTACACAAAACTGATGAGGACAAACAGGAGGATAACGTGATTGCAACAGTGGAAATAGTTCTTTGTTAATAAAAAAAAATCCCGATTTTTATAACTTTGTTGTTTAATTCACAGCCCTTGAATCAAGTCACTGATGGATGTGAAGGCCTCAACATGCTGTGCCGGTCGTGGGAATTGATTAACCAGACTTCACCCCTCTGGTCGGTGTGGCTTGTGGAAGGGCAGGAGGAACCCAAACATTGTTCTGCTATTAGATACCACTCAATTGACGACCGGATGATCAACCCAGATCTCTGAGCCACCGCTCTGCCCACCTGCAAAATTATTGTCCTTGAATTGTTCCAAATTCTTATTCGGGCGTACCCGGTGTGTAAGTCTGTGCAATAGTTATTGTAGTTTTTTCTTCTTCAAAAGATTGTTTTTGAATAAAGAATTTCTGGCATTTAAAAAATAGTTCAATTATTTTTATTTGAAGAATAAATTAGGAAATGCCAACGTCTAAAGAATGCAATGAATACACAAATATGCATTAATTTCACTTGAATGAAGGGTGTAATGCAAAAGGTCCACTGCACAGGCTATATTTTATAATTATTTTATTGGCGGTTGGCATGCAGCAGCTGGTTTATGCAAAATAGTGAGATTTATGCAACCGCAAGAGAATAGCATATATGACGAGCAACAGATTCTTGCATTTATCCCAAGGTGACATTAAAAATAATATAAAATAACAACTGCAATAACATAAAAATGCAATACGTTATGCAAACTGGAAAACAAAGATATACATGAAATCCAACATTTTCAAAACGTGACCTCAAATGAAGCGTTTTGGGACATGGCTCATACATGTACAGGACTTTCTCTCAATCCACAGCTCTAGAAGGGATTCCAAATACCTTGTAGGCCATAGAGGTTATTTAATCATACTTCACCATGATGATCACTGTCAGGGGGTAAAGGTGGGAAGAATAAACCTTGGATATTAGGAGAACTAAACAATAATGAATGTTGCTGCACTGCCCTTTGTTGCTCAAAGCATATCTTCAAAAGCTCTATTACAATAAGTTTGTGCATGTTGATCATCTTTGGCTGCATTGTTCAGGCTCAACATCTGCTTAGCTTTCGAGATCTGATAATATTTTGTGCATCTGAGGAAATGTCTTCGTTTCAAATGTTATCAGCTGTATTTTTATGATGTACCCATGTAACATTCTGCCTCTCCGGAATGCTAAAATAAGGGTACGTTTAGTGTTAGGGAACCAAGTTCCATTTGAAGATATAGATTTTCTGCATTGCAAGACATGATCACATATATTAAAAGCACTTATAAAGCACATGGATGACTTTCCAGGCTCCTCCTAGAGACCCTAGAGTTCAAGATCACAGCTGTATGCCCTACAACCATTGGCCCCATTTACGCTTTCCACTGCAATATTTGCACTATGGTACCGTACACTCAGAAGTGGGATACCGCTATAATATAAAGAGCATGTTTTACACTCGACTTGCAATCGTTAGTTTGATCTTTGCTCTCCGATATTAGAAACAGTGGTGCAAGTTTCTGTGCAGTGAGGTCAAGTGTGGGTTATTCCACTTCTTTCAAGACATCTGGCGAGTATGGAAGAGTGGGGTAAAAATAACCTCAATCATTTCACTCTCCAGCTCGCTCCAGCGGAAGTCATTTTACCAGCGGCGGCGTTGTGAGCACGTGATCGCAGGAAATCTCACATTTCCAAACGATCGTAAAAATGCGTACTGGGTGTTGTTTTAATGTTAATTTTAAAAGGCACTGAACATCTTGCTCATTGGTCGACAAGTAAAAGTTTTGACACGTATACAAAAAAAAAACTGAATGCACCATTAACATCTTGGCTGAATATAATGGTCAGTTTGTCTTTGAACGACGATTGCAATCTGAAGATGTTCTTTCTGGATAGTCGTATCGAGCAGAATTCCCAGGCTATACAGGCTACCAAACATTCACAAAGAGGACAACCTGTACCACTCAATAGTAAGTACAATTGGATCACCATACTACAAACTCGCCAAAATACATAGCAAACAACAACGGCGACCCACAGGTGAGCTCGCACCTTCACAAATAAAGAACTCAAGGCAGTTGAAATACTGAAACACTTGACCCCACGGATCCGCTTGTCAGTTTTGATGTGTCTCTATGTTTATAAAGATACCTATCACAGAAACCATCAAAATCATTGAAAAACAGTTTGTCCGGAAGAGAGTGGAACTGATAAAGATATGCCTCACAACAACCTACATCAAGTTTTACAGTGAGTTTTACCAAGAGAAAGAGTGAACAGCACTGGCGCCTCCGGTCTCAACCGCAGCAGACAACCTGAACCACAGAATTCGAAGAGGAAAGCATAAACTTAGCTAAACTAAAAACCAACCCCCGGGTATCAATACATTGATGACACGTTCGTTGTATGGTTACACGGAAGACAGTAGCCAGAGTAATTCCTCGGTCACCGAAACTCTGTACACCAAAATTTCAATATCATCTTGGAAAGTGAAGAAAACCGCCAACTTTCGTTCCTGGACGTGCTGGTGAAAAGAGGAGCGGACAGTCCAAAGCAATATGCGACAGCATTTAAAAGACGAGCTGGAACATTTACAACAGGGGTGCCCAATACGTCGATCGCGACCTACTGGTCGATCGCAAAGGTAGTGTGAGTAGATCGCATGGCATTTAATCGTCAGCCCATCATCCATCCTTACTATGACGTTTGTCACTTGATTGACGTACAGCGCAGCCGGTCTCATGGCCGGTCTGACCAATCTGACCTCATGCAAGGTATATCAACATATATGGTTCATATAAAGAATTCTCAATATATTTATGAATGAATATATGTTCTGCAATTTTATAGTAGGTAGATCATTTGGACTTGGTCATTTTATAAGTAGCTCGCATGCTGAAAAAGTGTGTGTACCCCTGATCTACAACAAACACTACTCATCAATGGATTCACAAAAACAGAAATCCAACGTGCCATGAACAGAAAACCACGATAGCAAAGCAATGAAAATGAGGAGAAAGACACCGAAGCTCACGCTTTGCTATAATATGTGAAAGGCATCACGAACAAAATCAGTAAATATATTCGAAATTTTACTGGAAAACCATTTTCACAACCCATCAGATGATACAGAACATGCCCAAATCACCCAAAACCGACTGATGTTGCAGATTATTAGGCATGTATTGCATTCTTGCAGCAATTGTGAATAAATATACATCGGGCAGGGTGGC
>JAZEWT010000017.1:1117709-1127756 GCA_036362905.1 Mordacia mordax | reverse complement strand
ATCGAGTTTGACAAGATGCTTGTACTGGCTCCTATCCACCACAAGGCTCCAAAATTAATCCGTTAAGCTCTGCCAAACACGGCAGCCAGTTTTAATATCAACAGTGAACAGCCCTTAGCAGTAACTACGGATAATATTGGAGAAAAAAAACACTCACCACAGACTTATGAACAAGTCGGCAGGCATTTGTGAAAAATAAATTCGAAGAAATTTGTAAATCAAGGGTGGGATTTGATTGAGTTATTTTTGATTCAAAAAATTTGAGAAAGACCAATGGACCCTTTCAAATTAACCCCCTTCCATTGTTCCTGGAATGCAGTGATGTGGAATTTGAGAAAGACTTAACATATAAACAATGCAACCACACAAAGAACTCACCAACAGATCGCTTGAAGATGCCTCCAACATGGGAGGTGAAACGTCGCGGATGAGAAAGACGGAAAGATCGACGCGGTTATCGCAAAAGAGCAGCTTTTGGAAGCAATCATCACGCGTCGAGCAGTGAAAACCTTCATCAGTTTCATTATCTTGCTTAAGGACGAACCAAGAGTTGGACTGCAGGAAGGCCCTCTCTGCACATGGAGGTGGTGTAGGTCTATTGCGTTTGTGTAGCCTTGACGTCGACCTTGGGCAGAGAACATTGTGATGGCAAGTGGTAATCACTGCGTTTATCGTGCCACTGAGAGATGTTTTTTTTTGTTTGGTTGTGGTCATTAGGCTTCTCACAATGCGCTTTGAGAAATAATTGAGTAGAGAGCTACTCCGACACAACTTAGTTCAACCAACCGTGATTTTGTCACAAACTCCCATCACCCTCCATACTTTATTTGCACAATAGGTTGGTGGCATTCATGCTCAAACGCATACTCATACTATTAATATGACCAACTAAATAATTGCTTTTCTGAAAAGAACTATTTAACTACGTATGCGATGATGCTGTTTGGAGAGAAGCATTGAGTCAAAGCACGCAGTGGATTTCTGCCACCTAAATGGAGTGAAATATAGCGATAGATCGATGTTCATTATTATTATTATAGCAGCATCCAATAGCCAGTGAGATACAAGTTCTGGACACTGCTGGTGTGCAGGTGCTGCATAAACTCCTGGAAAGACTGGGTTTGATTTAACGAAACAATTATTGTTTAACAGTGAGGGTGGCGGAGCGAAATTATTGCCTCCTTGGTGTTTGTAAATTGCACATTGAGGCATTATATTTTCCGCGATGTGTTCTTGGTAAAGACAGTCTCACACCGGAATTTTTTTAAATTTACGTTTGTGCATTAAGTATCCACATCTGCCATGGTTTCTGCGAATGCTGTGCTGTGTTGCCTAAATGATGGACCGTTGCATTGCAATACCGTGAGAGAGGAAATAGTTTGGGGAGCCCAACATCCAGTAGTGGATAGACCATGGCTACATATTTGTACATTTTGGAAGTTTTCGCATGTCACATGTATAGAGCATGGGTGGATCTGTGGTTAGCTCACCAATCTACAAGTGACAACACGCGGTTGTACATTTCAAATGATTACAAGTGTGCACGTGGGCGTAATCACAGGAAAGTAATCTGGCACGTTGATTCGTTAATATAGACGCTTACTATTTTCGTGTGTTGCCGAGTGGTTTGCAAAGAGCTTGCATCGTAATCCTTTCTGAACATTGGCGATCTCAATGTACCGCAAGAGTGGGTTATTGTGTCATTGGCCATATTAACCTTCAACTATCGCAATATGTGAATATATATATATAACGGCATTATTCCTCCGTTAGACATGATGTGGGAAAGGTAAGCGATGGGAAAAAAAAGCGGTGCCTTGATGCAGGTGCACGTCTGAGATGTGTCAGAGCGCGCAGCGAGGGAAGACTGCTTCTTCCCGACATTGGTATCCCATATGCTGCATCCTGATGAGGCACCGCACTATAATCTTCCTTTGAACATCTCACGGTTCAGCTCATGACTGGAGATTTCATCGAATTAAATATGTATTTGTTTTTTCTTTACATATTTCTGGCCTGCAGGCTAAGTGTCTCGGATCAAAACAAATAAGTTTTTCGTTGGTTTCATTTTTTTTTTATTTGCGACAGCAACATCTAGTCATGAGTCCTGGGATATGACACAATACTAACTGGTTGCTGCGTTGCAGATTTGCACATTTTTTTCGCTACTGCTGAGTGATAAGAGAGCCATATCTGGATTCAGTAGTCCGGTACTATGCATTAGGCACAAATAATTAAGGATAACTAATTGTTAAGTCCCCAAGGAAGCCAACAATATATATGAATAATTGCAGTGTTGCACGAAAATGATTGTGTAAGTGTGCAAATAACATCGGTCTTGAGTAATGTTAAAAAACAACAACCGCATTTATATACAAGCAAAAATACCCTATGCACGTCAAGAATAATATCAATGCTATTACTCCATCATTTCTACTTCTGAGTGGATAAAATAATAATAACAGTTATTATCCAGTTTGACATAGCTCACGCTGCTGCCATAATAATGTTAATGACAATACAACACGAAACAAATTAATGTATGCATACATTATGCAAATTACCTTCAACATTTGCATGTACCCAATCAGAGAAAAATAACTGCTTCTTTGCATGTAGATAACTACACCAGTCAACATATGTATCATTATAACACAAATAATAACGTACAATAGCAATAGTCTTTATCGCAATCCGTTTATATCTAGACTGTGAGATGTGTGTAGGTTTTAGTGTAAAAAATTATCTCATGGCTTTTGAGTTACTTTTGAAAACCTGGGGGCAGGTTGTGAGCAGTGCAGAGCTAAGGTTTTTTGTTGTCTTCCAATACCACAGACTTCTCGTCACCATGTGCTGAATTTTTTAAGCAGTGACAGCTGCTCTCATTTATAGCATGTGCTTCATAAGGCATCTATCCAATTATTCAGGGCTTCCTTTGGGACCTCCTTACGTCTGCAGTAGAAACAATTTCAAGAAAATGATTACGTATCTTGTCACTGCTAGAAGGCACGTTCATATCACGATTTTGTACAACCGTGTAGGATTCTAAACACAACAAAGTATTGCCTTGATCACTATTTCAACAGGTGGACAGTCATCCCAACCAGTCCAACATGCATATTTAAAGCCATGCCGTGCTGTTTTAAATCGTTCACTGGTGCTAACACAGTTCATATAAGGGACATCCACTGCGTAAGTAGATCTTTCAGATTCTGTTATTTTAAAATCAATAATTGCAGCCAGATTGTATATATTGTACGTATTGACCATTTTGCTAGCATATCGTGTAAAACTGTACACATAATTTGTGGCCCTGGTCACACTATGTACCACGTTACAGTGAGCAATCGTTAAATAATAATAATCGTACAGTACAGTACTGACAATCCAGTACTGACAGTACTCACAGTACTGACAATCCACCTTAATAAGAGTAGGCTTAAAACACACAAACGACATCCACATGTTTTTGCCCCATTTGTGTGCTCTGTCCAGATTCGGCAATCGATATCTAATGTTACACTCATTCAATAATTAATAGATAATTACTGCTCATAAATTGCCGTGATGCTGCTCTGAAAACATTTCACTGTCACGATAATCTTCATCTTTATTACCAGAACTAAAATTATTCTGAAATGTCGTCATGACAGCAGAAATTGAACCGTTTTCCAATTCAATATATCATGAGAATATGCTACAATTAAGACTTGCAACTTAATCCGCTGATGGCATTCTGCTGGTGCCTAATTGTTTGACCTTTGCAAAATAATTAAAATATGATATTGAAACGAAGGCTTATACTTATGTAGAAAATTTGATTTTATATTGTTAATAATTACCCTTTGAGCAACTGCTTTATCAGTTACTCTCACATTGCTTTTACATCAGTTGTTTGTTTTGATAACACATTGCATTTTGGCTCATTTTCAACGTTGTATATTTATTGTTTCTTCGTTTTTAATCTCGATGATGTAGAGTTTTGTTGTACATCTAGACATACATTATGTATTCTTACACATTGATGTATGCCTGCAATTGATAGTGTGCAAAGCCATCACATAATCACTCTTGACGTACCTTCAGAATAATGTAACTGTGTTCAGGCTAACAGCAGATAATAATGTCATTATTATATTGTTAAGCCCGGCAATGAACTGGCGTCCCGTCGTCGGGTGTATTCCTGCCTTACGCCCTGTGTTTCCGGGATAGGCTCCGGCTCACCGTGACCCTATATAGGATTAAGCGGTTTCAGATAATGAGATGAGGTATTGTTAAGCATGGTGAAGCATAACTTGTTGTTATGGGGAATCTGTAAGTTCATTATCGTTTTTCAGTGTTCACTGCTGGACAAAAGGCATTTTCTTCCCATTGCCTCTCGTCACGCGCCAGCACCTCCACCCTGACGTCATCATTTCAGTTATAATTTCATCGATGCCTTGAGCCTTTTCAGTCAAAAGAAACAAAAATACGGTGCCGACATTTGATACTAAAACATAATGTGAGCACATGTGATACAAATACAACGTTGAATTGAAGCTCGGCATGGGCTTTATTTTAGCCGTGTTGATATTGCTGCTGCACTACATGGCTGAGACCAGGTAGAGCAAAAGTTGGACTGGATAGGTTCCAATTCAATATGAGATTAAATATGAATGTTCCTACTGTGAAGGATTTCCCACAAAACATCTGCTATTTCCTATCCCAAATGTCATTTCACTTGTCTCATATCTAATGCTGTTCTTTTTCTGCTCCGATTAATGCTGATGACGAAGGTCCACGCAGAGCAGGGTGAAACCTGCGCCTCGGTTTCGGGCTCCAGAGTCTGAATGAAAAAAAATCCGCACAGTGCAGGCAGGGGCTGGCAGTGCTGGAGCCATCAGTCAGCAAAGACGGTCAGATTTAGATTGCGGGGCTCTGTACGCGGGCGGCGCGGTGGCCCAGTGGTTAGCGCTGTCGCCTCATAGCAAGAAGGTCCCGGGTTCGAAACTCTCGGCTCGGGTGCCTTTCTGTGTGGAGTTTGCATGCTCTCCCCGTGTCCGCGTGGGTTTTCGCCGGGCACTCCGATTTCCTCCCACAGTCCAAAAAGCATGCTGCTACATAGGTTGATTGGCTCGCAGGATAAATTGCCCCGCAGTGCCCGGCGATGGACTGGCGTCCCATCGTCGGTATATCCTTGCCTTGCGCCCTGTGTTTCCGGGATAGGCTCCGGCTCACCGTGACCCTATATAGGATTGAGCGGTTTCAGATAATGAGATGAGATGAGGTTTCAGACAATGAGATGAGATGAGGCTCTGTACGCAGATGCTCAGCCACAAATAACACGACTCTGATAAGAATGCTTAACTCAGCAAGGTGGATATGGACTACAACGTATGTTTTCACGTTGGCGCTGCGTAGCTCGTTTCGTTGCTCCACATGCCTCGCGTGCTGAAAGCCGCATCAGAATATTCAATTTTTTTTTCCCTGGTTGTACCGCGTGTTGTTTGGCGAGCTGCCCGCGGCATTTTGGCACACACGCTCCACTTGTCGGGAGGAAGCTTGTCACATTGGACTGATGCGGCGGTATTTCTAACGATTAGCAAATTAGATATACAGGCATAACGTAATTAATTTCTTTAATCATATGTTTGTAATGGCCTCTTGATTGATGTCACGGGAGCTATTTATTGAGCAATTAAAATGCGGCACTTGCAATTATATAGGTTTGCATGAATATGCACAATTGACATATTTTGTGCACTTGCTTGTGATAGATGAAAAACAGCACAGTTACAAATTGTTAAACATATTTACAAATAAGATTAATATGAGCTAGCATTACTCGAGTTGGACTTTAATATTGCTCTCGCATTACGTAAATTACTTGCAACGCGTGAAAATAACAATTTGCAAGTTAAACTTATCACAACAATGGCAATTGAATTTATAGAGCGCTTTTCACCCGAGGGTCACAAAGCGCTGCACAGAGCTGCGGAGAGAACGGCACGTCAACAACAACGACATAAGAACGAAAAAAACAGCAACAATAACGTTTTGTAAGGTTTTGTTTTTTACAAATCCGAGCTGTGGAGAACGGCATGTCAACAACAACATCAGGACAGTTCAACTGCAAGTATATATATATTTAAAAGAAGGTTAAGAAGGTTAGAGATATGGTGAAGGTTAGGGATAGGGACCATGAGAAACTTAATTTCGTTCCTCTATATATTGCAAATGTATACGGATGTGTTGACAACATAGTTTATCTATCTAAATGATTCGGGGGAGAGGGTCAAAAGAGCAACACGTGTTTAGGTGATCATGATTGAAGTGTCCGGCGATGGACTGGCGTCCCGTCGTCGGGTGTATTCCTGCCTTACGTTCCGGGATAGGCTGCGGCTCACCGTGACCCGATATAGGATTAAGCGGTTTCAGATAATGAGATGAGATGATTGAAGTGTGATGTGGCAAATGGATAAATAGTGGGTAGTTAGGTAGTGAAGTAATCTCAGTCAGCATCATTGCGCTACCCACTGCGCCACCGAGCCATCGTGAGGTAGCAGCAAGGTAGTGAGCGGTTAGGCGGTGAGGTGATGAGTGGGTGGATGGTGGATGATTGTTAGGAGAGGATTAGTGAGTAGAGTGTTGCTAGTTAAGTGAATGTGGTGAGAAGTGATGAGAGTGGTAAGAGGTGCGGAGGATGGTGAGAAGTGAGTGACAGTGGATGGTTATAGGTCAAGCGGGGGTTAGGAAGGTAACAAGATAATGAGGGGAGAGTGAGGTGAGGTGAGGATGTGATGTGAAGATGTGAGGAAGGTGAGGAGGGGATGGCGAGGTGAATAAAAATGTGAGGAAGGTATGTGAAATACGGTGGTGTGGTAAATTAGGTGAGCATGTGGTGAGCACGGAGGAAGATGAGGAAAGACAGGGTAGATAGGTGGCGAGGTGAGGGAGAGAAGGTGTGGTGGTTGAGGGTGAGTAGATAAGGAGAAAATAAAAAGGGTCGTGAGGGAGAGTGAGGTGAGGGAGGTGAGGGTGAGAATGAAGGTGAGCTATGCAGTGAGTAAGGTGCTAATACTGGTAGGCGACGGTGACTGCTACTGCTGCGGCTAAGATGGAGGCTTCACTCTCTCAGTGAGCCAAGAGGCCCCCACGAGCTGAGATGTAAAGTTTAGTGATGAAGACTAATTAATAATAACAATAATTAAAAAGAATGGAAATAAAACCAGTGTAACAAGAATAACACGATTTAAACTACATCAAATACACACAGACAAACTCATGAATCTCATCAATCTCATGTATCTTGCTTTCCCCCAATAACGGCATTCATTGGGATGACATCATCTTCAGTAGTGCTGCCACCTCACAACAAGGACGTTATTTGGTTCGATTCCTGGCCCGAGTATCTTTCTGTGTTGAGTTTGCATGTTTTTCTCCTGTCCACATGGGTTTTCGCCAAGTACAACACAATACTCCGATTCTCTCCCACAGTCGAATGACATACTGTCTAGTTACTTCAAAGGAATAAATTGTCCCCAGTGCCCTGTGATGGACTGGTGTTCCATCATTAGGATAGCCCTGCCTTGTGCCGTATCTGTTGAAATAGGTTCCAGCTCACTGTGACCCTCGACAAGATTATACAGGTATTGATAATGAATGAACGAATAAGAGGAACAGGACAGAAGCAATGGTGGCACGGTGGCCCTGTGGATAGCGCTGTCACCTCACAGCAGGAAGGTTCCGGATTCGAATCTTGGCTCAGGTACCTTTCTGTGTGGAGTTTGCATGTTCTCCCCGTGTCCACGTGGGTTTTCGCCGGGCATTCCGGTTTCCTCCCACAGTCCAAAAAACATGCTATTGCATAGGTTAATTGGCTTGCAGACTAAATTGCCCGCAGTGCCCGGTGATGGACTGGTGTCCCATCATGGGTATATCCCTGCCTTTCGCCCTGTGTCTGTCGGGATAGGCTCCGGCTCACCGTGACCCTGTACAGGATTAGGCGGTTTCTGACAATGAGGTGAGATGAAGCACACGGAGATGAGAAAATATAAACAAGAGGCACAATGCACGAGTGTCATGTAAGTCATATATTAGCATTTACTAAGATTCTATTGAGGCTATGAAGAGCAATGTGAGAAATGTAATTCACAATTGAAAAAAAAAAGATTGTTAATATATAGACACATAAGAGCAGATAACGATATCAAGGAAGTCCAGAAGCACGCATTTGGAACTTTTCGTGTTAAAGATAGAGCTGAATACACTTTATTGTCATCCCATTCGTATATAATTACAGTATATACAGGAACGAAATTACGTTTCAAGATTGAATACACATTCAACAGGGCAGGGCAAAACACACAGACGAAACAGACTACATATCGTAGGGTGAAGTGACCAGCGCAGGTTGCATAAGTGTGTTTGGGGAGTGGAGCCTCCATGTCCTGCTTGTTATGATGAAGAGGGGCGGGGCAGCATGGTATTGAGGAGCCTGATGGGGTACAAAACTGTTGCAGATCTGGCCAGGATGCTGCGGTACCTTTTGCCAGATGACAGGAGGGTAAAGACTCCATGGAAGGAGTGGGAGGGGTCTTTTTTTTTTCAAAATGCTGGACAGAAGCCGCCGTTTACATTTGTGGGGAGAAAACCCATCTATGTCATGTTAACTACTGAGAAAATGTAGGCAAGCTGTGCGTTTGTGTCACTGTAAGCACTCTGATTGTTGTCTGGTGTTAGGACGTAAGCGTTATTGGACCATTGCCAGTGTACAAAAGAGTGTGACTGGATGATATTCATTTATTTCCTTTGTAATGCAGCTGCAGTTGCCAAAGAAGCTGTCTTACATACAGAATTATTGGAATTAGAAGAAATCATGGTTACACAAACATTTTTGTGCAATCATGATAAAAATCATGGGATTGTCTATGATTGTGGAGCGGTGATGTGTAGCATTAAGCTCAACGTACTCTGAGCTCAATAACCTGAGCTATGAGTACTTTTGCTTTGCCAGTACTACCTTTGTACTTGCACAAAAAAAACCCCAGCTCGATCCAAGTTACGATGAATTTTTATATGCGTTCTCCCGAGCAACACTTGGCTAAGACTGAGACTTGGCTCCAAAGGAAGCCATCTCTGGCATGGGCAAATCCGTGTCAAGGTTAGTGCATACATAATTAAAGAATTTTGTTTGTAAGTTGCTACAAGCACGTTTTTGTTGTTGTTACAAACTTCACACTTTGTAAAAAGTGTTTTTTTGGTGGTTGAAGATATTAACACTTGTATTATTGCCAGAAATGGTAAAGTCTCTTTTGTTTTTCACATATTTCTATTGGCAAAACGGCACACACAGACTCTTATCCTCCCTTTCAACGCATTCCGACCAGTTTGGTGAAGCTTTTCGAAGCAATCATCATTTCTCATGACCAACAAACATATGGAGAGGTCTTCATCCAGTGGTACATTAGCAAAGGGCTATTTAATATTACTGGTAATCATCTAGACTAGAGCGATTAATAAATTGAAAGTCCTTGCCCATGTGTCTGGCTTGATCAACATTTAAAAATGACTTTTATTATTTTTGCGGTCGACTGAATTCATAATTTTACAACAATGGTATTTAAACTAATGAGCGTTTGTTCAAATTATACATTAAAATAAAAGCGCTCAAAAAACATTTTTTGTGCTAGTTGTGTCAATTGTTTATCACGAATGCGTTCCTGGGAATTGTGCAAAATGATTTGTTCAGCGTAATTGTTAACAAGCCATCTTATGTTTGCCTACCAGTGTAATGTTGGGACCTTAACAAAGTCTCAATAACTTCAGAAGGTTATCTATAAATGCAGAAATTTTCCATTAAAGTAAAGACAGGACGTATATTACAATAACGACAGTAAACATCATTACAATTACACACATCAAATCGGTGCCTTTTTTTGTAAAGTTTGCATGTCATCCCGGTGTACGCGTGGGTTTTCACCGGGTATTCCAGATTTGTCCTACCGTCCAAAGACTCGCTGCTGCCTAGGTTGATTGGCTTGCTGAGAAAATTGCCCCCAAGAAGTG
>JAZEWT010000017.1:1106435-1117613 GCA_036362905.1 Mordacia mordax | reverse complement strand
GAAACGCGATTAAATACAATCACTTTAGAGACAGCAATGACAGCACAGGACGTACTGCTAATGTGCAGCCTTAAAATACGTTATCAACAAACATAAAACCTGACAAGTAACTAGCGGCGAGGAATAAGAGTGGTTATTAAATACAGCTATTTTATTTTTAGCTTTAAAATGATGATGATAATGGTGGTCTTTTTAAGGTATTTACAAGGTGATGCTTGGATATATACTACTCAAAATAAGGATTAATCTATATCCCAATTGCCTATAATGCCAGCGATGGAAAATTCCCTTTGCATGTACATTGTGTTCTTGCAAAAACGTGTTGATCGCGCCACGCGAGAGTTGTTGCACATGACTTTGAAAAGTGCCTCCCCCAGCAATTACTCACGGCCAATGCATAATGCCAATACAACGCCACATACATGGTTAGGATTGCAAACCTACTGAACAAGTACCACCGCTTATTAACAATAGGACAAGAGCTTTGTGACTTAAATTCAATTCATGGCCACGGATAACATCAATGGCGAGTGAAGCTCACCTGACCTGTACCGGGACACCCTGCTCCACGATCTTCAATCACTTTACCAACCCACACTAACCAATATATTGACCGATATATTAGGAGGCCTTAATTCTCAATGGGATGGGAAGTTCTTACTAATGTAGGTTTTCATGGCTCTTACTGGCGCTGCTCCGACATACATCCGTGATCTACTTCAGGCACCCTCCTCAACACTACTCTGATCTTCCAACGGGCTTGCTGCATGTACCCAGATCGCACCTCCATTCGATGGGTGACAGAGTCTTCTTGCTCACTGCTCCCAGACTCTGGAATGCCCTTCGATTGGAGATTCGGTCAGCCGAGTCCCTGGGCATCTTCAAATCTCGTCTCAAGACTCACTTGTTCCGTGAGGCGTTCAAGCCCACTGGCTAGGACTGTTGATGCGTCTCAATGTTGTCGTGCCGGGATGCTGGCTCTCTACCGACCTGTGCCTGCTCGGGAACATTTTTTGCTTCCTTGTTTGTTAAAGAAATCTTTTTTTTTAATTGCTTATTTTACGTCCTATAATTTGATGCTACGATTTTACTTTAAGTTGAACTGTCCTAATGTTGTTGTTGACATGTCGTTCTCCACAGCTCGGATTTGTAAAAAACAAAACCCCCAAAAAGCTTATTCTTGCTATTATTTCGTTCTTATATCGTTGTTGTAGACGTGCCATTTTCTCCGCTGCTTGGGTGAAAAAGCGCTCCATAAATGTAATTATTATTATTATACTTTCGGTCACAGGCAAGCTACAGATCTGAAATAGTGCAGGATTGACGTTTCATGGTGGACAATTTGATTTATTCAATGCTGGGATCCATCGGGCTTCTGGATCAGGCCAATCCAGCGCTGTAGAACATCGAAAGTTGGTATTTGCAGATATAAGTGTGTATACTGAAAAATGTTGTTCTGTTTATTATCTAGTTTCCTAGTATATACATTATGTTTAATTGAACATGAATCACTTTAGGATTGTTGCAGTCATCAATGCAGCTGTTCAGAGTATTGTGTACTTTCTGCGCACCTTAGAATGAGAATTCTTAAAATATTAGTTCAAATATCTCAAGCGCAAATGTTAACTGTAGCTCATGCACCAAAAATTAGAGGGACATTGCAGAAGAAATAATAATGTTATAGTTTGTGAAGTGCGCATAATTCTATGGCTGGTTATAAACGTGACACGGATATGAAGGCTTCGCAAGGAGATTTCAGCGGGGTGGGTGGAGGCGTACAAGAAGTCAGCCAGTGCCAGCCGGCCAGACACTGCTACTTATATATGTTGATGTTATCGACCAATTAAGTAATGATTATTATTTTTATTTTTTATTGTTGTGGGAGGAAACCGGAAAAAAACCCACGCTGAAAAGGGGGAGAACACACTTACTCCACACATAAAGGCGCCCGTGGCAGGGCTCCTTTCTCGTAAGCGCAGATATTATCACTGCACCACCCTGCCGCCAGAATAGAGCTCAAAATGAAACTACGCAGGGCGGCGCGGTGGCCCAGTGGTTAGCGCTGTCGCCTCACAGCAAGAAGGTCCCGGGTTCGAATCTCTCGGCTCGGGTGCCTTTCTGTGTGGAGTTTGCATGCTCTTCCCGTGTCCGCGTGGGTTTTCGCCGGGCACTCCGGTTTCCTCCCACAGTCCAAAAAGCATGCTGCTACATAGGTTGACTGGCTCGCAGGCTAAATTGCCCCGCAGTGCCCGGCGATGGACTTGCGTCCCATCGTCGGTATATCCCTGCCTTGCGCCCTGTGTCTGCCGGGATAGGCTCCGGCTTCACCGTGACCCTGTAAAGGACTAAGCGGTTTCAGACAATGAGATGAGATGAAACTACGCTTTTATGATGAAATATACATTGTACATGAGAGATCGGGGTAAGCAGAAGTCTTTGATAAAATATTTTTGTCTGCCTTTATCTCCATCCATACACGTCTTCTCATCCCCACTTTTTCTATTTCATAGTGGCCTCTTTGAGGTGTGCTACACTTGGCCTTCTCTGCCGGTTTGAATTCAAATGTCATTTTTTCCCCGTAAAGTTGCCTTAAGGTCAAATCAATACTGTCTCACGAGAACCCAGCTCACATCACAAGGTATAGTGACGAACGTATATATGTGTGGCTCTCTATGCAAGACTTGAATATCTAACAACATTGTGCGGTCAGTGGAATCTTTACATAAGCGGTAGCAATACTCATCTCATCTCATCTCATTTTCTGAAACCGCTTAATCCTATATAGGGTCACGGTGAAGCTGGAGCCTATCCCGGAAACATAGGGCGTAAGGCAGGAATACACCCGACGACGGGACGCCGGTCCATCGCCGGGCATTGCGGGACTATTTTAGTCTGCGAGCCAATCAACCTATCCAGGAGCATGCTTTTGGACTGTGGGAGGAAACCGGAGTACCCGGCGAAAACCCACGCGGACACGGGGAGAGCATGCAAACTCCACACAGAAAGGCACCGGAGCCGAGAGACTCGAACCCGGGACCTTCTTGCTGTGAGGCGTCAGCGCTAACCACTGCGCCACCGCGTCGCCCGGTAGCAATACTATATGTTGTTACTATTGTGAATGCTAGAGTGGAAAGTCCTAATTTAACTATATAGTTCTGGAAAGTATGTCACAAGCTACCTGCATCAATAAATGCCTCATTCAGCGATACCGCGATGCTACTGTTTTATTAATTATATTTTTACTCATATGCACATATACTTTTCTCGACCAGCTTAATTGAAACCTAGCCGTAAGTTTAATTCATGGCGCAGTGGAGCAATAATGATGCTACTGAAGTGTACTTAGTTTTGGATTTCAGCATAGCAGCAAATGCTGGAATTTCAGCATAGCAGCATATGCTGGAGAATAATAGCCATAGTGCATGAATGACTTTCATCTTTTCCGATACCACTAATGTGAACCTGCACCTCTTCAGGCATGGTTATTAGTGGCTATTAACACAGCATGCATTTGTGGGTGGTGCGGTGGCACAGTGAATAACGCTGTCGCCTCACATCAAGAAGGGACCGGGTTCGGTTCCTGACTTGGGTGCCTTTCTGTCTGGAGTTTGTGTGTTTTTGTCCCTGCATGGTTTTTCGTTGGGTACTCCGGTTTCCTCTCACCGTCCAAACACACGCTGCCGCCTAGGTTAATTGGCCTGCTGAGTAAATTCGCCCAAAAGTGTGCCCTGCGATGTGCTGGTGTCATATCCTGAGTATAGCCCCGCCTTCTGCCGTTCGTCTGCCGGGATAGGCTTCGGTCCCTCGTGACCCTGTACAGGATAATGATGATGATCTATTTTTGTTATGTAAAAACCTGTATTGGGCTACCGCGATGAATAGAGGGTTTACACTGTTTTAATTTGTTCATGAACAATTCCAAATTTGCTCTGTAATGCCAAGTCACTAAGTGATGCAGTTCACTAAAATGTAAAAAACAATAAAAGATAAAAAAGAATACATCGATGAATAAATATGAATTATAGCCAAAACCAAATATATGTGGGCGCAATAACAATAATGTCACATGAGAAATGTTAAATACTGTACAAGCATGAATGCGTATTAAACAAATAATGTATGTGATGATAGTTCATTGATTCATTATCGATGCCCGCTTAATCCTGTACAGAGTCGCGTGGAGGGGAAACCAGAGTACCCGGCGAAAACCCACATGGGCACGAGAACAATACGTAAACTCCACACAGAAAGGCACCTGGGTCGGGAATCGAACTTCCGTACCTTCTTGCTGTGAGGGGACAGCACTACAGACTGTGCCACGGTGCCACTCGTGATGATAGTTGGCTCAGAACATTTACTTTCAAAACCATTCATACTAAAATTAAGTTAGATATGCATTCAACAAATTTAATTTATTGAATTAACATGCAGATAGAAAATTATATCTATCAAATATTAATGTCGATCGACGGCATAAAGAGATATAATAATGATATTTGCATTTCTAAAGCACCTTTCACCCGATGGTCACAAAGCGCTGCACATATCTATGGAGAGAACGACATGTAAAATAATAATTAAATCAATTAAGGACATCAAATTAACAAAAATAATTGTTAAAATAAATACAGGAAGAAGTGTTCCTGTGCTGGTATCAGTGACTTATTTAATATGCTAAATATGTGTACACTGTATAAAAAACGATCAATGTGTCTAGGAGTATGTAATGTATAAAGAGACCACAACTTAATGATGGACTTTATAGCCAAAAAACTCATTATGCATCATGGTTCTTCGAAATGCCTATTTTTTTTGCAAAACTAGCTAATTAGTTTAAACGATTTGAGGAAAAATATAAAGCGCCTTCTACTCGAGTCGCGAAGCTCTGCACAAAGCTGTTGAGAGAACGGCATGTGAACAAGAAGAGCAGAATTTATACATTAAGTTAAATAATGACTCTAAATCAATGAAGGACATAAAATAACAATTACATTATTTTTAAACAAATAAAGGAAGGAAGAAGTGTTCCTGAACAGGCACAGGCCAACAGCATGCCATTATCCAAGCACACAGCAGTGAGCGGTATTAATAGTCCGAGTCATAGGACTTATTGAGTCTTTCAGACGGGATTTGAAGATGCCCAGGAACTCAGCTAACCGAATTTCCAGTGGACGGGATTTACAGAGTCGGCAAGCAAAGCGCGAGAAATCTCTGTCACCCATCGAATGGAGGTGTGATCTGGGTGCACGCAGCACGCCCGTATTGGAGGATCGAAGTTGTCCTGTTGAGGGGGGCGCCTGAAGAAGGTCACGGATGTATGTTAGAGCAGTGCCAGTGAGGGTCTTGTAGCTGAGAAGGAGGGTCTTGAATTAAATCCTGTATTGGACTGGTAACCAGTGGAGAGACGCCAGCACTGGGGATATGTGATCGTGTATGGAGTTTCGGGTGAAGATGTGCCCTTTGTTTTCATCTCATCTCATCTCATTGTCAGAAACTGCTTAGTCCTGTACAGGGTCGTGGTGAGCTGGAGCTTATCCCGGCAGACACAGGGCGCAAGGCAAGGATATCCCCACGATGGGATGCCAGTCCATCGCCGGACACTGAGGGCAATTTAGTCTGCAAGCCAATTAACATATGCAGCAGCATGTTTTTTGGAGTTTGGGGGGAAATCGGAGTGCCCGGCAAAAACCCACGTGGACACGGGAGAGAACTCGCAAACGCCACACAGAAAAGCACCGGAGCCGAGATTCGAACCCGGGCCTTCTTGCTGTGAGGCAACAGCGCTACCCACTAGGCCGCTAGGCAGCCCCATTTGTTTTCATATTAAGCTAAATACAAGTGGAATAAAATGTTTATTCCCTGCCGGTTGACATTTTGACACTGCTGTAATATGAAACTGGAACACGTTAATGTTTCATGACTTTTTAAAGTCATGTCAGTCAGTTTTTATTTAAGCTGAAAAGAACCGTTGAGCTATATTGCTCTTATTACCAGTAGTCTAGCAGGAAAAGGTAACAAAGCTATGAGATCAGAGCCCCGGGGGCAATTTAGCCATGACTGAGAATGTCATCATAATTATTACCAACACCCGCTTAATCCTGCACAGGGTCACGGGGTGCTAGAGCCTATCCCTGCAGACAGAGGGCACAATACGAAGCTATACCCAGGATTTTATGCTAGTACATTGCATGGCACTGGGGGCATATTACTTAACAGGCCAATTAATCTAGGCAAGTGTCTTTGGATTGTGGAAGAAAACCGGAGTACCCAGCGAAAACCCACGTAGACAGGAGAAGAACATGTTAACTGCACACAGGAAGGCATCAACATCATCAGCCGGCCGCCCGCAGGCAAACCCTCGTGGGTCCCGCAGAGTGCGCGAAACAGCGGCAGCACCACCTCCTCACCACACGCGCAGCCACACCAGCGAGGGGACAGGAAGCTTCTTTATTCTGGCGTCTTTATTACCACTACACACGACTATAACACAATATCTAATCTGAACAGGAATACAATAACACAAACTCACTAACGTGATACTTCGCACCGCGCTTTGCGCGGTAACGTTTATCCTCTGCCTATATGACAGCAACTCAGCCGTCAGCTTCCCACACGATTCTCTTTCTCTTACTTCCGCACGTCCCCTTACATTCCCTCAAACCCCCTTCTCTCAGATCACGTCCGACGTCACCCTCACCAGGTAATGTTTACAATCTCGGAGGTAGGTCACCCGACTTCTGTCAACTCGTCAGATCGTCTGTCCTCACGCTCGGACAAGTTACCCCACCTCCATCATCCAATCAGCTCGACTCTGCGCTCAGCCCAATGAACCCGTAGCAACCTGGCCAATAGCGCAAGCATCATCATGCACCCAGCCTGGCACGGAGCAAGGCTTGGCATCACAGTTCCGCTGTAGAATATGGAGAGGATGGAAGAAGGAAGGCTGGCTCACTCCTCGGTCATTGCAGGAAGTGGAACCGTTATTGTGCTTTCTTGGGCAGGGATGCAGTATTGACTGACCATCTGAGGTCATCTGCAATGTGCACACCAAGGAACTTGGTGCTTCTGACTGCCTCCACTATGGAGCCGTTGATGACGAGCGGTGAGTGGGAAGTGTGAGCCTTCCTGAAGGACAGTACGAGGCAACACAAGCTTCTACTGCGGGATGATACCACACAAGCCAACAGGAGATCGAGCGTGACTCGGGTGAACGGGGCTGGCTGGAGTACATCTGCCACCGCAGCCTATAGGAGTGTACAGCACAGTTGAAACAAGCGGCGAGATGAACAAGCAACACTGCTAGGTGACAGGCGGGCACTGCTGGCATGCCGCGGGGGCTCAAATTGCAGTCACAAGAAGAGGCAGTGATCGGAGCTGTGTGTTGCAGGGAAGCTGCAATAGTGGCGTGGTGGGAGGCCGTCGAGGCCTCACCTCATTAAAATCCCCGGAGAGGTGGAGGTGGCAGCAGGGAGCTCATGGGGCCGAGACGGGCCATTGACAGCGGTGGTGCTGCGGTATCTGCCCCCCTCGTGCGTCACAGCTGACTGCGGGGGGGGGGGGGGAACTATGCTGCCAAGTCTCACGCTGTGCCAGGCTGGGTACATGATGGGCTGGGCGTAGAACAGAACTGATTGGGGGAGAGAGAAGTGATGTGACTTGTCCGATTGTGAGGACAGACGATCTGACTGGCTGTTGGACAAGGCGTGACCTAGCCCCGAGATCGTAACATCACATGACTGGGTGACGTCGGACAGGATCTGGAAGTAGGGATATGAGGAGATATAAGGGGATGTGCGGAAGCAAAGATATAGTCGTGTGGGAAGCTGTCGACTGAGTGAATGTCACGTAGGGTCAGTCGAATCGTTAGTGCACAAAGTGCGGGGTGTAATGAGCTGTGTTGTGTTGCTGTTCGTGTTCGACATTGAATTATAGTCGTGTTTCGTGTTAATAAAGCCGCTGGAGAGAAATAAGTCTCCCGTCCTCTTGCTGAAGTGTGTGCCGCGAGTGTATGGAGATAAGATGGCGTCGCTTCCATTTCGCGCGCACCGCCAGGACCACAAGGGAGGACCAGCAGGTGGGCCAACTCTTCATATTGGGGCCAGCCCGTGGGTGTGCCCTCACGGAATATAAACGATAAACGTTAAGGTTCATCGCTGGTTCATTCATGTGATCACACATTACGCGGGAAGCGATGGAGAGTACTATTTTGACGACAATGCGAGTTGTGAAACCTCCCACTGCACCAGTCACAGCCGCCCACAACCGCGGGTGGCTGTGACACCAATTTTAAAAAATGTATATTGCCTGTGACAATCCACTGCTAGATGAAGGCTTGTCCTAGACAAAGACCTCTCCATGCTGTTCTCAGTCTGGAGATTGTTTCACCGTGCTTCTTTGAGGGCAACCCAATGGATCGGCTCACCCACCATCAATCGGCTGCCCGCTGATGTGCCCTCTCTTCCCAATGGCATGCATTCGAGCTCAGTGGCGACGCCAGTCTCTCTCCAGCATTAACGCGGCAGCCACTCTAGCGAGGAGACTGGAGAGTTCTGTCTTTTCAGCTCTTTATTAACACTAACCCACGACACTACAGTAACACACAGCTCTCAACTCACTACCCACCCCACGCTTTGCTCGCGAATGACTCGCCTTGACTACATTTGGACGTGGCTCCGCTACCAGTCTCCTATGCAGAACTCTCGCTCCCTTCGCTTCCGCACATCTCTTTATATCCCCTCAGACATCACTCAGGCACGAGACATCACTCCACGTCCGCTAGCCAATCCCATTACCCCATGTCTCGCCTTATGTCCCCCTGCCCCCCAGACTACGTGCTGTTTCCGATCTCGGGCAGTGGGAAGGTCACCACACTGTCACCACACTTTCCTTCACCTCGGACGACATCTCGACCGTACGACATCCCACTCGCCTTACATCACCGCGACCCCTCCACGGCCCGATCACTAGGTGTGGGCACGCAGGCGCACCCAGCCCGTCACGACGCGAGGCTCGGTACCACACTTCACTAAACTGGTCAGATATTGAAGGAGGGGGGGTACGGGCTGGCTCAAATATTATTCACCACTGATGTAAACCCTGGCCACGAATCGAACTCAGATCTCTGATTTCATATCACAATCGGCAAACCACTCGGCCACCACTCTATATCAAACATATTTGAATGCTTATTACTTCACTGATTTCAACGGAAGCAAACACTGACAATATTCAATGTGGCCAGAGTTTGCTTCAGCCTTGCACAAACTCACTTTCTACAATTTAATCAACCCATGCCTGCGTCATTACACAAGGCCAGCAAGTGTGATCACAGGATGTAGCACATATTATATGGATCACTACATTTTGTGAAGATGCTTAAACAGCGAGGAAATGAGGTATAAATTCCCAGAACCCTACGTTACAGACGAGTGTTGTTACAACTTCACCACTCTGCAGTCCTGCAACTGCTTGTTCATGCCACCGCCTGAGAAAGGGCCTCCACTACGGGCAGCACTAGTATTTTGGCCTACTCTTCCATGCTGCGAGATCTCTTGGAAGAGGTGGGAGCACGTAGACTTTACACCACCCACACACGACTTGCTGATCAACTTGCTTTGGTGACCCCATTGATGCTGCTGGATGGACAGAGACAGTGGGAATTGAATTTATCTGCCCATCGTTTCAGCTTCTGCACGGAGAGTTATTGTCCACTGAGTTTAATGAAAGCGAATTTGTATAAAATATAGTTAACAAAATTAAGAAACTGTCTTGGACATTTTCTAATCCATTTATAGTACAGTTTCTCACTTGTGCGAAGGGGTATGTCAAAACATTGTTCAGAATGTTCAATGTGTTATTTCAAGCCACTGAGTTACTGGTTTTCCTTGCTATTATTACTGGAAGACTTTGTATGCCACAAATATGTTTATACAACCAAAAACTGCTCTATAACAAACTATTATCATCCTCAGCCATGATCAATCTACTGCTGGATGAAGGCTGTCACCATTTTTCACCAGCCTGCATTACAATAATGCACCTGTGCTGCCTGGTTATATAACTCATTCCCCCCAGGTGGATGTATCCTCACGCCATACACCAATCGTTATTCTGTGGTACATTCTCTGTGTGAAGTGGTGCGGTGGCGCAGTAAGTAGTGCTGTCTCCTCACAGCAAGAACCACGGTTCGATTTCCGATTCGGGTGCATTTGTGTGTGGCTTTTGCGTGTTCCGCTCGTATCCGCGTGGGTTTTCATAAAGTACTCCCGTTTCCTCCCATCGTCCAAAGATACACAACGGCGTATCTTTGGATAATAATGATGATGACATTCTCTGCGGTACACGTGCATTGGTGGGCATATAATATGCCCTTAACTGTGAGCGTAACTGGTTGACTTGCAGCTTGCATTTCCGGGGAAGACCCAGGACACGCTGGAGAGACTATGTCTCTCAGCTGGCCTGGGAACGCCTCGGGGTCCCCCCGGAAGAGCTGGAGGAAGTGTCTGGGGTGAGGGAAGTTTGGGCATCGCTGCTTAGACTGCTGCCCCCGCGACCCGGCACCGGATAAGCGGAAGAAGATGGATGGATGGATGGATTGTATATGATATACGCAGAGTCACAGACACAGGGCGCAAGGCAAGGATATACCGACGATGGGACGGCAGTCCATCGCCGGGCACTGCGGGGCAATTTAGCCTGCGAGGCAATCAACCTATCCAGGAGCATGCTTTTTGGACTGTGGGAGGAAACCGGAGTGCCCGGCGAAAACCCACGCGGACACGGGGAGAGTATGCAAACTCCACACAGAAAGGCACCCGAGCCGAGAGATTCGAACCCGGGACCTTCTTGCTGTGAGGCGACAGCGCTAACTATTGGGCCACCGCGCCGCCCTAAATGAAAGTCATTTTGGCAATTTCTCAAGCAAGCAATTTTTCAAGCAGAAAATCGTTGAAGAGAATGGCTTCAAATGGCATCAGAGATATGTGTGCATACTGGAGCAGTACGAGGGTGGTTTAGCCTTTCTTCGTGCATACATTGTTAGTGTCCATCTCTGATAGTGTTGTGTTGGAAAAAAACAACGCAGACCACAGTTCTGACCAACAACGTGGCCCAAAAAATAACGAAATATGATGGTAAATAGTCAGCAGAAACAAATACAGAATAATCATAATAATTGCA
>JAZEWT010000017.1:1073522-1086522 GCA_036362905.1 Mordacia mordax | reverse complement strand
GGGTGTGATTTCGCTAAATAGTTTGTGAACTGCACTATGAACTCAATGGCCATATATTGCTTCTCAGCTATGGCTATTAGTGACTGGTGTCATGGAATATGGTGAACAAGCACCCATATAGCTGTTCGCCAGCATGCAATGGTTTTATAAGTGTAATGTGGTGCCTCGCCTCGACCGTGCCAAGCCACGTGCTTGTGGGGAATGCGTTCGGGCCCCCCTTGCCAATTACCAGCGAGTCACGAGGTGCTCGGCGGCCAGACGAGGTAATGTAACGACACCCACGCTGAGTTATAAAAACAACTCGTGGTCGGTGACGAAGGTGGCAGTTGCGTGTGTGGGCGTGCGAAGATGCATATACACGCGTGTATTGGAGCGGTAGAGGGCTCTTATCTGGGAAGTGTTTGAGGAGGCCGCGTCACGATGTAAGGAGCGCTGATGTAGGAGTTCGTTGTGGGCCGCTACTCCGGCCGTGTGTTGCTGGTGGAAGAAAGCATTGAAGAGCATCCAGAAGGCCTCTGCTCTACTGTCGCTAACTGAATGAGTGTGCAGAGTTAAGGAATAAGGGGGGGAGGGGGCATCGTTACGTATTAGCATTTCCATCTCGTCATGCGGTGTCTCGTGCTGTGGTGACCGAATGCGGCGGGATAATGATTGACACCCGGGCCGTCACAGGGAAGGGGAGAGGGTTAAAAACGGGAAGCGGGGGGGGAGGAGGAGGGGAGACTTTGGCTGGACGGCAGAACAAAGGCGCGCGGTATGATATGAGGCAGTCGGAGATCCATCGAGGAGTTTTGCCGGAGCTTGGAGGGAGTCTGACGGCGCGCTGCTGACTGACGACACCCTGCTGTCCACCCCAGCCGCGCCTTATCCAGTGCCGCGGCCGGTGCCTCGACCCAGGGGCCGGAGTCCCAGCGTGCCGCAGCTCGAGAGAGAGTACGGGTGGCGGCCAACACAAGCGCACACCTCGCCGGAATGGGAAGCGCCTAGCTCGGAGTCACGACTGGTGCGCCACAAGTGCATCGCTGAGTGATGGTGAAACAGTTATGCTGCAGCTGAAGCTCTGGAAGCCGACGCCACATGGCCGCATGTGCAAGTCAACCCCCAGTTGTCTGGCGGGGATTACGACAGAGGTCGACTCCCTTGGAGGGATTCCCACCGAGACACCACAGTAATAACTCCATCTCAAGAGGGAGGGCCTCATCTCTACCCGACACAATACATTACTAACAATTTGGCGTTCAACTCAAATAATACATTTCACTTTCCACCTCCCACCACTGCACCACTTAATGCATGTGTAACTAATACATAGATTTTTCTTATTCATATGCATGCTTTTCTCCCCATACAGAATAGCACTACGTTGTTAGTAGTATAACGGTTTTAAAATAGGAGCCTCAGTGGAGGCCTGTTGAGACTCAACTGGTTTGCTGGTTTATCACCATTAGTTTTCATTGGTCCTAATGTACGTACAGGAAGGAGGGCCAGTTTCCCTGGCGCTTCCCGCGAGGGGCCATGATTAGCCAAGGCCAAGGTTCGGTGGACCAAGGTGGAGATGGGGGAGGAGCGAGAGGCGGGGCCGAGGGAATGCTTTTAGGGCGACGCCAGATAAAGGCGAGGTCAGTCGCTATGGTCGACAGCCCAGCTGTGGATCAAGCCTGATGTGGATAGAGCCGAAGTTTGATAGAACCAGCTGTGTTAAATGAGTCCAGCATGATGTTACCAATTACCAATAACTGTATATAGTTTATTGAGTCGCATTAATATAACAATTCTCCAACACTGCCTCTGAAACATCATAGTAGCATAAAGCACACAATGCTAAGGTAGATGATGTTGTGTATTTTGATATACGCACATTATGGAGGGCAGAACGGATAATGCCTTTGGAAGTAGGTAGGGCCTGGCTCAAAGATGTCATTTGAGGACATTGGGCATACTATCAAGCCTTTTCAATGGCAGTCCCAGAAAGCATATGTTACAGGCCTCAGGCATGAGTTACCTGTTTACAGATGATGTGTCCTGTTTTCTGCAGGAAAATCAGAGACAGGAGCCATTCGCTGCGATGGTTCTGCAGGCTGTTCTCTGTTTCAGAACCAGAAGCCTGACGCAGCCAACCAATGCTCACTTCCGCGGACACTCCCTCGTGGTGAAACTAAAGAAGTGCGACCTCACACAACCCCTTAACAAAAACACATCCAAATCTGGCCTTTCTCACAGAAAAACACAAAAGAGTCATTTTAAACTCCCCAATTGTGACCATACATTTGTAGGCGTCACACATACATATGTATCCAGCACAAGGAGAGACTATTAAACACACACTTGTGTATTTTGTATTTAGAATTCAGGATTATATACCATCATAATACAGAGGTTGACCTACTGAGAGACTTTGAATGGAATAGAATGGCACAATAAATCGTAATAACAGTGATATTGGGAAATATTCTACACCCTTTATATACTGATGAAGAAAGGAATGTGATTGCAGAAAGCTAAGAGAATGACATGGAAAAACGCTGAGAAAAGTACAGCGGTTAGTATTTATGTATGAAGTAAGGCAGTGGAAGATTGAATGATTTGAAATGTTGCAATTTCTTACAGTAGTTAGCATTATGATGAACGTTACCATGAAAAAAAAGTAAATAATTGCCCATCACTTGAGAGCATGAAACATTGTTTTCACATTACAAGAGAAAGAAGGACATCTTCTGAGGATATAAACGTCCATCCTTCATAGGAAAAGTTATGGATTAAGTGCCGCATGGTGATTTAACTTAGGTCTCTATGCACACAACCAGGTCGTAATGACAATATACAACAGGGCACCGCGGTGTAAATATTTTAATGACTCAAGATTAGCTCCGTTTAATAGCGCTTAGCTCACAGTGAGGATGCATAAATAGCGTTATGTAAGGGCCACTATGGCCTCTTCCTGCACATTTTGAGCAAAAAAAAATCAATTCTGCATTAATTTTAAACTATCACAATTAATCCAATCATTAAGGCCTATTGATGATGCAATGATCAATTGATTCTTAAATTAAATGTCTTCCTAACCCTACATAAAAATATAAAAAACAATCCATTGAAGAATTTATTATTTTGTATTAGAATTTTGTTAAATTTTACCCACACATTCCCACCACCGTAGGTTCTATAAAGCGCATTTTATATTGCTTTGGGGCATTTTAAGTAATCGCATGTTTTTGCATATCTCTGTTAGTGTAGCTTCACAAATAAATAAAACATTTTAGCTACTCAACGCATTGACTTTTCAAACTCATAACATACCAGACACACACTAATGAGCTGAAAAGCACTGATTTTTGGATGCAGAGCTCTTGCCGGTAATATCTGGAATATCAGCAGCATTTCTTTAATAATCCTGACTAGTGATGAGACCCAAAATGTTAGAACAAGTACGGAGTCGGATTGCTTTAATATATTCTGTTTGATAATACGGTCTGTACATCTAATCGGCCGAATGACAAAAATTCGTAAAATTCATTTTTGGGGACATAGCGCAGGTATGCTTTTATATATATATATAGAGGCCGTAGATTTATACCAATTTGGATATTTTGGATTCACACTACAGCACTAGAATATTTAATATATATTCATACCATCTTACAGGGTAATCCATTATGTATACCAACAGCTTTCCAATGACCCTCTTGCTCACTTCTCAACAGGCGACTGCATATCGTGAAAGCCATGGATCTGTGCCTTACAGAGGAGGTTATAATGCTTTGTAGGTTATTAAGATTACTGGGAAACATGCGAGATAAAACTACATTGGATATTTTTTTCATCAGATCCAATGGTAAACCCTAGCTACATTAAGATAGATTATCCCGTCTGTGATTTTATTGTTTTGTCCATTATAAAGGATAACACACTGCCTTCTCACCCAGACGTCGCAAGTTGAATATCCTAGTGGGGAAGTTGAAACTACTGTATGAGCAAGCTTCATAATTCTCCCCCTGCAGTGTAAATGGGTACGTCCAAGTTAGTCGATTGACAGTTGGCACGTGGTTAGGTAGAGTACTTAACGTCTGGCCAGTGTGGAAGAGTCGGCCAAAATACCCCCTGGAGCAAGGGTTCTCAACCTATTGCACCTCAAGGCTCACTTGGTCTTCATGGGTTTGGTCTCCACGGATCACTAGGTGGCGCTCACGGCCACTGAGATGTCGGTTGGAAATGGCGGCTTTCGAGGAGCTTTCCAGAGCTCTTTTTAGTGCAGACTCTTTCACTATAAGTTGTGTAAAGAAGCAATGGTAAGGGCTGTATTTCTACCGCCTTGCATCTGCAACAACATTTCGTTTAACATTTCCCTTCAAGGGCGGCGCGGTGGCACAGTGAGTCGCGCTGCTGCCTCGCAGCAAGAAATAACCGGGTTCGGTTCCTGGCTCGGGTGCCTTTCTGTGTGGAGATTACGTGTTTTCCCCGTATTCGTGTGAGCTTTTGTTGGGTACTCTAGTTTCCTCTCATTGTCCACAGACATGCTGCTGCCTTGGCTTATTGTCCTGCTGAAAAAATTGCCCCAAAAATATGCTCTGAGACCTATTTGTGTCACATCATGGTTATCGCCCTGCCTTGCGCCCTATGTTGGCCAGAATAGGCTCCAGCCCACCGCTACTCTACACAATGTTAAGCGAGTACTGATACTGAATTGAACATTAGCATTCATAACTTATAACGTTTGTACGGTCGTATTCATTTCACTAGGCGAAAATATCTTGGGCAGATTGTTATGTTAGAATTTGCATACATCGCAAGTTGTTAAATTTTCCATGCACAATCTCATGTTCGCATCATGAGCATTAACATTTATTTAGTCTACAATGCAAATATTATAATTAATGGTTATGGGCCTAACACATGCCAAATATTGTTAAGGCTTAGTTTTAACAATTACCGTTTTTTAGATTTAACTCTGCATGGCTTAATCTGATAAGCATATATACATTTAAATTATATATGCTTGTACGCAAATATTGCATACTATATACTTTAAATTAAACGCATAGGGTTACCAAACACATTGTAGCGAATGCTGTTTGCAATTATATATCCTGCGTGCAAACCTTGAGGGACTAAATCCTGATCAGCATAGATGAAAACACAATCCACATGGAGAGTGATGGGTGTGGGCAGCACGGTGGTGCGGTGGGTAACGCCTCACAGCCCTGGGTTCGGTCCCCGGCTTGGGAGCCCCTCTGTGTGGAGTTTGCGTGTTCTCTCCCCGTGTCCACGTGAATTTGCGCATGGTACCCCGGTTTCCTCCCACCGTCCAAAGACACGCTGCCGCATAGATTTATTGGCCTGCTAAGTTTATTGCCCCAAAAAGTGCCCTACGATGTATTGTCGTCATATCCTGGGTCTAGCTCCGCCTTGCGCCCTGTGTCTGCCCAGATAGGCTCCCCCCCCCCGCGACCCTGTGCAGGATTAAGCGGTAATTGATAATGATGATGGGAGCGAGCGGTGGCACAGTAGTTTGCACACTGCACAATTAATCTATCGACCTCCGTTGTATTCCTGGCCACAGCAAACCTAATTTGTGAATTAAATATGAACCGATTCTACGCTCTGCACCACCCCCTTCACCAACCCGCATCAGCCAGCATTGTGAAGTATGACCAATAACCCGCTCTGAACAACCCAACATTGAAGAGGTTCATCCATGAATGGATTTCAAAATGAATAAGAGTGCTGGAAATTAGGTGACTTGGTATCAAGTCGCTGCTTCAATAAGTTTATATATAAACTGATACACGTTGTCTCGGCTGAATAAGACGAGCTTTGGAAATGAAACTTGGAGCAACGTTACATTTTTACTGTTACTAGCAAGAAAAGAAGACCTTTATTGCCTTCTTAATCAATAACAGAACACGAATTTACAATTAACTGTACATCAAGCCATGTTCTGAAATATTAACTCCGACAATGAATAGAAATTAGCTAATAATATAGGTGTAAAATCATTCAATTGTCATTTTGACATAATATGAAAGCCTGTCAAAAAATAACACCCCCAACGTGGCATTTATTACGAATCAGTTTACTTATATTTCAGCACCATATAATAGTAATTGCATTTAAAGAGCGCCTGTCACTAGAGGGTCACAAAGCGCCGCACATGGCTGCGGAGAGAACGGTATGTCAACAACAATGACATAAGAACGGAAAACCAGGAACAATAACGTTATATATTTATGTTTTGGGGCGGCACAGTGGCCCAGTGGGTAGCGCTGTCACCTCACAGTAAAAAGGGCTCGAGTACGAATCTCGGTTCGGGTGCCTTTCTGTGTGGAGTTTGCATGCTCTCCCCGTGTCCGCGTGGGTTTTCGCCGGGTGCTCCGGTTTCCTCCCACAGTCCAAAAGCATGCTCCTGGATAGGTTGATTGGCTCGCAGACTAAAATTGTCCCGCAATGCCCGGCGATGGACTGGCATCCCGTCGTCGGGTGTATTCCTGCCTTACGCCCTGTGTTTCCGGGATAGGCTCCGGCTCACCGTGACCCTATATAGGATTAAGCGGTTTCAGATAATGAGATGAGACTAAATTGCCCTCAGTGCCCGGTGATGGACTGGCGTCCCATCGTGGGTATATCCCTGCCTTGCGCCCTGTGTTTGTCAGGATAGGCTCCGACTCACCGCGACCCTGTACAGGACTAAGCGGCTTCTGATAATGAGATGAGATGTTTATTTTTGGATTTTTTTCCACATACCCGAGCTGTGGAAAGAACGGCATGTCAAGAACAACAGAAGGACAGTTCAACTGAAAGTCAAGTAGTAGCAATAAATCAAAGACATCAAGTAAGCGGGAAAAAAATAATAATTCTTCAACAAATAGGGAAGGAATAAATGTTCCCGAACAGGCGCAGGTTGGCAGAAAGCCATTATCCTGGCCCGACAAAATTGAGCCACATCAACAGTCCTAGCCATAGGGCTTGAAAGCCTTACAGAGCAAGTGAGTCTTGAGACGTGATTTGAAGATGCCCAGGGACTCAGCTGACCGAATCTCCAATGGAAGGGCATTCCAGAGTCTGGGAACAGCACGCGAGAAGGCTCTGTCACCCATCCAATGGATGGTGCCTGGAGTAGGTCACGGATGTATGTTGGGGCAGCGCTAGTGAGAGCCTTGTAGGTAAGGAGGATCTTGAACTCAATTCTATATTTAACCGGTAACCAGTGGTGAGACATCAGTACTGGTCACATGTGAGAGTCGATGGGTGTGCGACTAAGGACTCGAGCAACCGCATTCTGCACACACTGGAGACGATTTATAAGGTAGACTGGTGTGCCAGGGAGCGGTGCATTTCAGTAATCGATTCGTTAGGCGATGATGTGTATTAGCGTTTCAGCATTAAGGCTTTGAAGTCCTCTGCCTATGGCTGTTGATGCTGCTCACTGCTGTGCATGAGTTATTCAGTGGATGATTGTGCTCAAAATAGACTTCTAGATAATGTGCCCCATTGAAAAAAAATAACAAATAAATATATTTTCCCATGCACACCAGCAAAAACTCAACTGGGTTCACCATCGAACACATGCACCCACAATTAAAATTGATAGGAACTTAGAAAGATTTTGGGGATCTACCCAGGAGGGGTGGATACCAGCTACAATAATTGGGACCCTATTTAAGGTGGTCAGGAGAACAGCAAATGACTCTTTGCCCAGGGACATTGAACGAGAATAGCAGAGATGCTAGAAAAATAGGAAAGGGAGGAAGAGAAGACGTTTTTACTATTTCTAGCTTTCATACAGGTATTAAGATCTTAAAACATCAAAGAGACATCTTTCTTAACACCTGTATAATTGCCATCAATGGTAAAACCTCTTCTCTTTTTTACATCTTTGCACTGGCAAAATTACCCATAGTATAAGGCTATGGAGCGTTGTGGCTGTGGAAAAATGCAACGCTGCAACCTGTGGGCAGCAGCTGAGCAGCAATCCAATTGGGCAAGACGAGACGCCAGTGGCACAACACTACGTGTGGTGATCAAAGGGGTGGTTACATCCGAGTAGAGCGAGGGGACCGCATATCCTTTGGCTCGCCACCTTGAAACAGCACCCAGCGATCGTGCCACAGCCAAGGCTCTACAGCCCACGATATCGGGAGCTCTGCAACACCGCTCTGCTGAGCGCGGCCAGCTGACACCACCAGCGGGAGGGTTTGTGAGGAGGTGACAGTGGTCTCCACATTTTCAGGTTGAGGCCCTGACAGGTCATGCAAACACATGCTCACACATCTAGCCACGTGAAGACTGGTGCTAGGTGTGCACCAACATACACACTTCAGCACACACACACACAGTCACACATACTTACACGTGTGACACGTGTGGATGTACGGGTTATCAGTAATGGCATGGCAGTGGGCAAACGTTTACGTGCATAGGTGGTCTATTCATGCAATCAAACCGTACACAGTGGGCGACGGAGCATGTTATTTAGATTGCAACGTGAGTTGTGAAACTGGTTCACTTGAGCTATCAAATTGATACCATGTGAACTAACTTATTCAAATCGTCTGGTTGAATCTCTCGTGAAGTGAAGTCTTACCTCCTCCCTGTGCAGCCGGAGCCCCGAGGTGAGCACACGCCTTGCTATCTCACACCAAACCTCTCCCTTATATTAATAACAACTGCCCGTAACTGCAGGTGGCTGTGACATTATATAATACATGCAATATTTACTAAAGCATTTTGTTTCTATACCATTGAACTATTCATCATATAAAAGGTGTGTCATGTAAATGCAAGTCTCTACCATGGAAACTCTCAACTGCATCTTCCGAGCGATGTAACCCTATGAGGTATAATGATATTTAATTCAGATAATTTTACAGCCTTAAAACTACTGAGTTAATTTGTCTTCCTCCAGGCTGCAGAATTCCTCTCTAGTGCCAATACAACAACAACAACTAGAGGCTTACGATTCTTTGCCAAAATATTACACATGTGAACCAACTTCATTTGTGAGATATCTTTCGGGATCCTCACATGCACTAAGAAATTCCCAAAGCAGTCCCTGTGATTTAATGTGTTATAATTCCAAGCTCTAAGTATATTGTTTGGCAAATAATGCAGTGTGGGGATTACCCAAACACCCACTTTGCCTCCAGACGCTCCATTTGACAAGTGAGCCCAACAGCAAACCCAATTTCATTTTTTTTCTTCCTGCAGGCATAAGCCTGTGCGAAACTGAATAAAGTTTTAAAAAATAAATGAAAAAATGTACCTTTGAGATTTGTACTGGCCTCGCCAAGCAGTGCATCGCAAAGCCAGCCAGGGAGTATAACCTGCTTGTTCCTTATTGTATAAACACAGACCGAGCAAGCACCTTCTGACTTGTTCTATTTATTAAAAATGAAGGCTTTTGGCAAAACTGTACGCACAACAAACACATAATACAGAACATTACACCATTGTTAGGCACCGCTGACCAACAATACACAGGCGTCTACACTGGTTTACAGCATTTTCAACCGTGTAATGTCTCTGAAGGCCGGAACACCCGCACATTATATCAAATGCGTGTGTAAACACATGTTAATCCTCCAGAGTATACCCATTAATGTATGTGCATACTGCTGCAAACACCGATACATCTACTGACCACAACATCGTACTACCCTCAGAAGAACAGCGCAAAGATATCTGCATAAAAGGCCTTGTCACCTGCACCACGCTACGCCACCAATAAAGGGCCTGGTAACCAACCAGTCTCCAAATCTGACCAAATCTACGCATGACAGCAATGCACTCCTACATACTGTACATCAAGAGAAACATTGTGATGGAAACTTACGATGTTTTCAGGTTCCTGACAAACTCTGCAGGAACCGGACAGCTTACGCTCACCATGAGAGAGCTCATGCTTTAAGAAAGGTCACAACGCTGCCAATTCCAATTGGATTAGACTCAATTACCTAACTCGATTCCCGCTATTCGATTCCCCATCCAATAATACTAGGACTGATGACTAGTCTCATCTGATCTCATTGTCTGAAACCGCTTCGTCCTATACAGGGTCACGGTGAAGCCGGAGCCTATCCCGGCAGACACAGGGCGCAAGGCAAGGATATACCGACGATGGGACGCCAGTCCATCGCCGGGCACTGCGGGGCAATTTAGCCTGCGAGCCAATTAACCTATGTAGCAGCATGCTTTTTGGACTGTGGGAGGAAACCGGAGTGCCCGGCGAAAACCCACGCGGACACGGGGAGAGCATGCAAACTCCACACAGAAAGGCACCCGAGCCGAGAGACTCGAACCCGGGACCTTCTTGCTGTGAGGCGTCAGCGCTAACCACTGGGCCACCGCGTGATATTTATTGAGTGGTTGCAAATTGAGTAGTCATATATAACTTGGGAGCAGGATTATCAAAAGACCACAAGCTTAAAATAACTGACCTAGAATATGCCTCACTGAGTCGATATTTTTTTGCCCAATGGTATTCATATTTATGTTGCATGTGGCAGAAATAGACACTCCACATACTGCCATTGACTAGTAACAACAACAACAATCGCCATTCGTCACTAAGTGGCGGTGACGTCACCACGGCGCCTGTGCCAGACCATATGCACCTTGAGGCCACGTGAAGTGTCGAAGGATCGCAGACAGGAGGTCACGGGACAGACCCAGGTGTTATGGGCTGCCTGACTGATATGATTGGCAGATGCACCACCTATGCTCCCTACTGTGCCAACTTGCTGTGTTGTAGCCGCCCGATGCTCCGCTCGTTGTTGTGAGCGTCGCTCCTCCGCCCTCTGTTGTTGTTGGACGGTGACTGCCTCCAAATGCCCCATTGCGTCCTCCACGATCCTCCTCCACAGAGGTCGATCTTGACACCGCTGGTACCAGTCTTCAGCAAGTCCACTCAAGCTCCAGGTCCTCCTTTGCCATATCGGTCCATCTCTTCTCTAGCCAGTGCCGCGCCCATTTAGCCTCCTCTATCCGGCCAAACAGCAACTGCTTGGGCATGCGGTGGCTGGGCATGCGGGTTACATGATGCAGCCACCGCCGCCTTGCCTGCCGGAGGAACTCACCAATAGGTCCTTATGTAGATCTTTCGAGAATTTGTGAGCTCTGCACACGATCCAACCTGGTTAAACCCAGGATGGATCGTAGGCAGGCAAGCCGGAATGTTTCAAGACGGTGTAGGTGTTCCACCAGGGTCCTCGTTTTGCAAGCATAGAGAAGAGAGGGCATGACTGCAGCTGAGAAGACCCGAAGCTTCGTGTGGAGCGACAGACCAGGCAGCTTCCAGACAGCGTTACGTAGCCGATGAAACGATTATGCTGCCTGACTGATTCGGAGCGAGACCTCCACTGTCAAACCGGAACCGACGATAAGCACACTGCCTAGGAATGAAAATTCTCCACTATCTCCACAACTGCCCCATCACTCATGGAGAGCTGAGGAGGTGGAGTATTTGGTGGCACTAAATACCCAGATAGGTGCTTTGTTTTGGTCTCCAGGTTCAACAGCAGAGCCCCCAACTCCTCAGAATGAGCAGCAATCATCAAATCATCGGCATAAGTAACATGGTTGGTCAATATGGAGCCATCCCTTCACCGCACCCGGGCATCGATCAGTCTCCTATTGTACCTGTACCAGATGGAAATTCCACTGGAACATCCATGGAAAGCCTCTCGAACTACGTGGTCAAATAAGATGTTGAATAATTTAGGATAGGAGGTCATCGAAGGCATCTTTAAATGCTTACCAGGCCCAAGTCTGTTTACCTTCCAAGAGCTAAGAAGATAACAGATATATTCTAGGTAATTTGGGCATAAAGTTGAGAACTGGTGCTAAGCTTGTGTCACTTCATCCCCTGTCGATCATTACACATTGACTAGCAATGACTGGAACTCGGTTTTCTGTAATCAAACAAACGTCACAGTCAACGAAGAGGCAACATACATGTGGAGTTTTTGTGTGTTTAATATAGCCGTTCAATATAGACCCACATACTATAATTGTTTATATGGAGAGACAGATGCAATGTATGAAAAAACATTAGCTGCTTACCAATTGTATTATGCATATTCTCTACAACCATTCTCTTTAAAATTATGCACAAACTTAACGTCGCGAAGAAGGAACACAGCTAACCTGAAAAAACAGCTTTGCTAAATAGTCAATAAACATTTTAATACGGTATTCATTTTTGCTCGTAGCAAATCTTAAAAACGCAATGTGGAGTTTATTTCGGGCGGCACGGAGGCCTAGTGGGTAGCGCTGTCGCCTCAGTAAGAAGGTCCCGGGTTCAAATCTCGGCTCGGGTGCCTTTGTGTGGAGTTTGCATGTTCTCCCCGTGTCCACGTGGATTTTCGCCGTTAAACAAATGAAGAAAGGAATAAGTATTCCTGAGCAGGTGGAGGTCAACAGCGAGCCATCATCCAAGCACAACGGTGAGCAGCATTAACAGTCCTAGCCAGAGGCCTTCAATTACGCAACAAGTGAGTCTTGAGATGGAATTTGAAGATGCCCACAGACTCAATTGACCAAATTTCCAATGGAAGGGAGTTCCAGAATTTCGGAGCAGTGCGCAAGAAGTCTTTGTTACCCATCGAATGGAAGTGCGATCTGGGCACATGCAGCAAGCCCGTATTCGAGGAAATTCCGTGCCATGATTTATTGCATGTAAGAAGGCCCAAAACATCAATGAAAACTTCAACGCTGCCTTCTGCCAAAAGTTGATCATGTTGCAGCTTCGACTCTGGTTTTTAGTTGTGTGGTGTCAAGCCTCGCGCCGTGCCAGGGCAAGTGCATCGCGGCGGCCGAGCCAGAGTGAGCAGGTGATGTTCGGGTCGCCCAGGGTAACAAAGGTGGTCAGGTGAGGACGATTAAGTAGTGGGAACACATCGCGTGGTCTAGAAGCGCGGGAATGATAAGCGTGGACGTGGACGGAACGAATTGGGTGTGGGGTGACGTGACGAGGTAACATCTGGGGAGATATAAAGGTTGAGTTGCG
>JAZEWT010000017.1:1060999-1073027 GCA_036362905.1 Mordacia mordax | reverse complement strand
AGAGTGCATTACAAGCAGGGAAAACTGTGGTGCAGTGATTAACGCTGCTGCCTCACAACAGAAACACTGGCTTCAATATCGAGCTCTGGTGCCTCTCTATGTGGAGTTTGCATGTTCTCACTCTGTCTGCATGTGTTTTCACCGGGTGCTCTGGTTTTCTCCCACAGTCCAAAAACATGCAGCCTAGGCTAATTGGCTTGCGCCTAGTGCCCTACGATGGTACCGGCGTTCTATCATAGGAATTGCCCTGTTTTGTGATCTGTATGTGCTGGGATGAGCTCCGGCTTCTCGGTGACCTTCTGCAGGATTAAGCGGATGCTGATAATGAATGAATTAAATTACAAGCATGTGCAGAGCCAATATATAGGCCACAGCTCTCCAGAGGAAAGCAAAACAATAGAGCGTATGTGCTTATCTATTAATGTAAATAACAGCACCTGGTAAGAGCCAGCCTTATAGTAACAATCTTGAACAATCACTTGTATGTGTTTTTAACAGACAATACATTGGATAGTTTTTTTGAGACACGGGCTGCCTGCCACTTTTGCGAATGTTTTACTTTATTAAATCTATTGATTCGTGGTCATGACCAACATCAGTGATTTAATATATATATGAAACCGTTCTGGCAGAACTGTCAACAGCTTCTAGAGATCTACAGATGGTAATAGGCCTACATTTGCACGATGACCTAGTAAGAGGAGGGATTTAAGAAACTTAGTAGTGATATATATCATCGTGCCGAGTGATTAAACCGTCGACTTTCAATTGAAAGTACAGTTCACCATTAAGCCATGGTTACATAGCTGAAGTGTCAATTTTATTTCCAAGAGATGGGTCAAGATGTGTGCAGGCTTTCGTGCAGCAGTAGATTGACAAAGGCTGAAAATTACAATCATATTTTTAATCGCTATCAACCTATTAATAAAAACAATACTATCTCACGCTATCAAAAAGATAGGTTAAAACTTGCTGGCTATGTTATCTTTTGTACAATTTTGGAATTGCAGAGTACCTACTGTATTTTAATTTAGTTTTGGAGCTTACAATTAAGATACGAAACTAACTTAAAATATTATGTGTAAGAGTTATGAATAATCTGTTTACATTGCTTTTCAAAGGATATCATTGTATGCAGTAACATTGATATTATATGACTGCAAAAGCAAATTAAACTGTCAATCTCAACGTCGCGTTAAGAAAGTGTAAGAGTAACGTTTAATCATTGGAGCTTGGAAGTTCTTTAGAAATTATTTTGAAACATTAATAATATGTAAACCATTTATGGCTGCCCCTTCCCACATTCACCAACTCGTGTGGTGAAGTATGACCAAATTACGCATGATGAGGGGATTCTTTCATCCTGCAGTGTATAGACAAACGTCTGTAAATTACACAATCAATTATACTATGATTGTATCTATCTCTGAGATGCCATCGTGTGTTTTACATCACGAAGATTAAGGGTTGCTTGCCATTTTCTCATGACATAATTCTAAAAAAATCATAGAGCAAGCCGTGTTCCTTTATTGCTGATATTATACACATGCAGAGCAGCAATGACTTAAATGCCAATTAGTATATTTCCTATTCTATTGCGCAAAATAATAAGCATAATATTTGCACTTCGAAAGCGCTTTTCACCCGAGGGAGATAACGGCTTCTCAACAATAACATCAGAGTAAATCAATTTAAGTAAAATAATGGCTATAAATCAATAAACATACAATCAAATATAAAATTATTTTTTAATAATGGAAGGAATACGTGTTCCTGACAGAAGAGAGGAGTGATATTGGGTGTCAATGTTCTTGAATTTTATTAACTTTCTTCACGTTGTCAAAGTATTTGTTTATCCTTTTTCATTCGACACCATGTGGCTCCTTTGCTGTCACTTCAAAACGAGTCACACTGCAGAGCATGGGAGAAACAATACAACGCGCAGACTCAATGGGTAGTGGCTTAAGCTCAGATACACACGGAACCCCATGAAGCAAACACTACAAAGAAATTGTGTTGCAATGGGCGACCGACCCCCAGCGCGTGGACTTGTCAGCATCGCCATCACGAGCATGTGTTCACCGCGGCTCAAAGCGCACGCCACACTACACTTGCGGCACACACCATGCTCACTCCACTGCGCGTCGCAAGCGCACCAGTTTGTTTAACCCCACTATGGCTCATCCTCCAGAGCGTTTTTTTTTCATCAGGGGGGAGCCCCGTCTGATTATGTCTGCGCATGGGCGTGGAATGAGTGCATTTGTTAACATATGGATAAAGGGCGGAGAGCAATTAGCTGGGGGCACAATTAGGAGAGGGGCGCGAATTTCAAAGTATGGGGGCGTTGTGATTTAGCACCTCTCGTAGGTAGGAGGTGACGAGGACACGATTAGCTCCTGAATGAGATTGGGGTACTTAAGGTGGGAACTTTTACACTGGTGACAAAGAGGCTCTGTGCTTGGAGGGGGGCCCGGGAGAGGCCAGGCGGACGAAGGGGGGCGGGAGGGGGTTGAAAGGCCAGGATCGAGTGCGGTATGAGATGGCAGTCGTGGGGCACAAAGAGACAACGGTGCGCTATGTGGAAGGTAAGTGATTAAAGCGACTCGAGTCTCGAAAAGGTGGCATATAAGTAGTCCGGTTTAGAAACGCTGAATTTATCTTCAACAAATTCTGTTAATGATTTGGATGCTTTCATTAATGGGTATATCATTTCAACATAAGTTTTACCAGAGGACAGCGGAGCTAATAAGTATGCCTGACAAGAACCCATTTCGAGTTTGACGGTGAGTTTTACAAACAAAAAGAGAGAGCTGCAATGGGCTCTCCAGTCTCACCTGGAGCAGCCAAACTTAATTGGATTTGTAAAGGAACCCATAAACCAAACTATACTAAAATTCATCCACTTGTATCGATACATTGATGATACATTCGTTGTATGGCTACACAGAAGACAGAAACTATATGATGTCCTCGGTAACCTGAACTCCATACACCAGGACTTTAAATTTACCAGGAAAGTTAAAACAACGGCCAGATTCCATTCTTAGACGTGCTGCTGAAAAGAGTTGTAGACGAGACACTTAGCAACATGGTGTACAAAACAACAACAATATAAATAGGTATTACACGCTGAGTCACACCATCATCCAAAACATAAATGAGAGGTACCGCACACCCAAGGCCACCTTTCCAAAACAATTTCAGACTTTTATAATAAACACTACTCAGCAATGGATACGGAATTATAGAGATACAAGTCACATTAAAACAAGAAAATGAATATGCCACAAAACTTGTACCTGCCTACCATATGTAAAGGGCACCACAAAAAAAGTAGTAAATTACTCAAGAAATACAACGTAAGGACCATCTTCACAGCCCTTCATAAGATATACGACATGATCAAAATCACCAAAAAGCTACATGCCACTGCACATAGAATGTGTATACTGCATCCCATGCAGCATTTGTGAAGAAGTTAATGTTGGCTAAACCGGCAGAACAATCACTGCAAGAATGAAAAGACGAGGCTGCGGTGTGTTTGCTGCACAGAGGCATCAGCAGCCCAAATTGCAGACAGACATGAGACAATCGATTTTTAAAAGAATGCGTGTACTGCCTGCAATTCACCACGAATTCCCAACATTAATCCGTGAAGCAATATAGATGCATAAGACACCAAGAAACACGAATCGCACAAAATACATGAGATTCAAATCAAAGTCAGCAAAACGTGGTAACCTGCTTTTAAATTAACAGTAACCCACTCTACAATTTAAACGAAAATGATTAAAGAGAGAGAACAGAAGGAACTGGATGAGAAAGAGGGCATGATAAAAATCAAGGTAGTGCGGGCAAGGCACTGAACATAAAATAGAATCATGGGCATGACAAGGATTAAGGTAGTATGGGTGATATAGTGAATCACCTTTGACATACATAGCACAGCACACACACATTTTCACTCAGTCTCAGTTTGTGCCTGAAGATGCCTCCAATATGGGGGTGAAATGTTTAGGAGAGAGAAGTGCTCACCATGCCTACCCCGACAGAGCAGTTATGGAAAGTATCCATAATTGATCCAACTAAGAAAACCTATGTTAATACATTGATTCGTGAATTTTCAAATATCATTATCTATTCACTCTTCATTGAAATGTTTAGTTATTTCCAACAGATCTTTGATAAAATTTCCATTTGAAAAATTACATGTGCATGACAAAACTTAAGATAATGTGGGTGACACTGAAAATATAGCGAGCCACTGACCTTCCAGGTTGTTTGCATAATGGAAAAGATTTACTTTTACCTTATTCATTCGCTAATTGTAAGTTTAGTTATCGCCTCATTGCAAGTTTTTATGCAGTTGACTTCTCCCTCGGCTCCTTTGGTGCTAGCGACCTTTCTACACGGTAATTGTTAATGCTTAAATTAATGCAATGCCCTTTTCCCATGACGACTGTTGCAAAGATTATGCATGGAATTAAAGCCCTCTTGTGTGGCATATTTATCTTTGCTCCATCAAAGTGTAATCTGTGCAGGAAGCAAAGGATGCGTATGCTTTATTATTTTTGAACTATGTGAATACTTTAGGGCTTTAAGGATTCATCAAGATTACGAGACATGGAGAGCACTTTGTGAAATGCGTGGTTGGGGTTATGTTTCTCATAAACTTGCTGGACATTTTGAGAACATATGGATCCTCTTCATAATTCCTGCGTGCAACACATTCCATATTTTACTCAGTGGCCAAAATATTTCATGACTCATATTTAGTAATGTAAAAAACGTGGTCACTACATCTGAGTGTGTGGAGATGTAACGCAATTGTTAGTGCACTACTTAACTCAGCGGTCTGAGCTTGACTCCCTATCCCCGCGACTGAATAATATGCGAACCTGTTGCCCTAACCCCCCCCCCCCTTCACGAAGCTGTACTAACCAGAGCGATAAAATATGGTCCAACAACTTCTATGACCAACATGGGATAGGGAGACCTCCATCCAATGCTGCATTGATAAAGTACTGTTAATTACTAATGAGGAGTATTACAGTCTACATGCACAAAATAAACACTATTTTCTTTGCATTAAAAGTCAAACAGCGATGTTATTGTATGAGATCTGATATGATTACAGTATGTTTTAATCATTGCAAATTAGATAATTTAGAATGAGGCACAGCATTAATCAAACATATTTCAGACGCATGAATTCATATGAAAATAGATAATTATACCCTTAACATGAAGGTGAATATGTCCAATAGTATGATGATAAAACACATCAAGCCTAGCAATTACGATGATTAAGCATAACGTGCGCCTGCGTCAGGTCACAGTGCATAAGAGAAAGCATTTCAACTGCTCCAGCCATAGCTGCCTCGTATCATTGCAATTATTCACATTGATTGTGTACATTTTTACACAAGTGTATTTAAGGATACCAGAGTGTCCTTTACGAATACACAATATTTTACAGCAGTATACAGCTGAATGTAGTGCTTATTTTATTGACCAACATTTATTTTATAATATCTTGAATGCCACTTTGCGCACTGCTGGAAGTTTGAGATACATGAGGCAATGTGTACATGATGAGCCTGTTTAAGTCGATCATTCAACTGCTGGATGAGGGCTCTTGTACTCCTTGCAGGCTGCGATGAGTGTTTGAGCATTCTTCACCCTGCTGTATAGTGCAGCTTAGTAATTTAATGTGCTGGGAGTTCAGAAAAATGGGTTTCACAGCACTATACTCGACTGCCCACAACAGCGACTACATCTGTATTTTGCTTGTGATGATCACCCATTCAAGAACTGTTCAGGCTCAGCTCTGATTTGCTTCTGATTTATGACCACATCAGACAAATTCTTGATAAATTGTCAAAAACAGGCAAAACATACCATGAAATCAAATGTAAATGTAAGAGAGAGAAAAAAAATCACAAACAGGTGATGTGTGTGTTTTGTATAAGGTGGTCTAGATGTATTATGACCTCCATATGATAATTGACTACGTGGATTTATCAAATAATGAATAAAATGCGGCTCAGAGTAGAACTGCACCACCGTGGTAAAAATATCTCCTGTCGAACATATTAGGGTCAATCAAGTCATTTTGGTCATGTAGGGTTAAACAGGCCCCATGGCCTACTCAGCATAGGGAAGGCCTTGAAGGATTATACTGCACAAGTAAAGAGTCAAAGGACAATATATAATGAAAAGACTATATACCCAAATTAAAACACCGCTTAAAAAATAATGTTACTAGTTGGGCAATTATAGCCAGTGATAAACAAAACAATATCAGGCCCTTTTGTTTTCACACCTGAAATGACCTTAAAATAAATAATAATAATAATTGTACTTCTAGAGCGCTTTTCATCCGAGGGCCACAAAGTGCTGCACAGAGCTGCTGAGATAACAGCATATCAGCAAAAACAACGACATAAGAAGAGCAAATCAGCAACAATAACGTGTGTTTACTATTTTTTGTTACAAATCTGAGCTGTGCAGAGAACGGCATGTTAACAACAACAACATCAGAACAGTTTAACTGAAAGTCAAATAATGGCTATAATTTATAGAAGGACGTAAAATAAGTGATAAAAAAAATCATTCTTCAACAAACAAAAAAGGAATAAATGTTCCCGAGCAGGCGCAGATCAGCAGAGAGCCATCATCCCGCACGACAACAGTGAGCCGCATTAACAGTCCTAGCCAGAGGACTTGAAAGCCTTACGGAACAAGTGAGTCTTGAGACGAGATTTGAAGATGCCCAAGGACTCAGCTGATCGAATCTCCAAAGGAAGGGCATCCCAGTGTCTGGGAGCAGCGCACGAGAAGGCTTTGTCGTGTTGAGGAGGGTGCCTGAAGTAGCTTACGGATGTATGTCGGAGCAGCGCCAGTGAGAGCCTTGTAGGTGAGAAGGAGGGTCTTGAATTCAATCCTGTATTTAATAGGCGAGTGAGGACTCAAACAGCCACATTCTGCACATGTTGGAGACGATTGATCAGGTAGGCAGGGGTGCCAGGGAGGAGTGCATTGCAGTCATCGTGAAGATGCAGTCATTATGAAGATGTGTAATAGCTGCTCAGCATCAACACCTGACAGAATGTTACAGTCTGGCTATATTTCTGAGATGGAAATAGGCTAGATTCATCCTTGATGATGTGTGTCTCGAAGGTGTGTGAGGAATCAAGAGTCACACCTAGACTCCGGATTGCCTTCGCAACTTCATTGGTCTGGTGATCAATTGGATAGGTTCAGCCTTGGATAATTGATACAGGGTTCCAACAAGTAAAACTTCTGTTATGTTGCCATTTAGTTCTAGAAATTTTTAATTGAGCCAAGCCAGACGCATTGATGGATGACTGTGCGTGGATATAGATTTGGATCTCATTGGCATAGCAATAGTAGCTTAAATTGAGGCTGCACAGGATATGGCCAAGACGTTGTATGTATAATAAGTAGAACAGGTTTTTACCATTTCTGGCAATTATGCAGGTGTTAAGATCTTAAAACACCAAAATTGACACATTTCACAATGTGTCTAGTTTGCAAAAGCCACACATACTTGTGGCAAAATATGATGTAAGTCGCCCTGGATAAGGGCGTTTGCTAAATAATAACCTAATATGCTCCAGTGATGGCCCACATTATAACCCTAGTTACCCAGCTAGATATTACCCCTGGTGTAAGCCCTTAAAAGTTACCATAACACATAGTGTTCCAAATGCTCTTTCAATTAACATCTAAAGTTCAACACCACCTCGAAATCATTACACACGTGCAATACGCTATGTACAATAGTACATCTCACGTTAATAAGAGCAATGCCCAAATGTAAACATTGCGAGATAACAAGAGATATGCGTGCAACCCGCTTCATTCTGCAAACTTGCATCTTTGGTCTCAAGAGCAATAATAATACTTGCACTTCCAGAGCGCTTCTCACCCACTGTGTGTGGAAAGCAACCTCATCTGTGTACTAATGTAGGTTTACTTATAACCTAAGCTGTATTGATTTTCTTTTTTGCATTTGGCACCATCTAAGAATAAGCCCTGTATCGACCCCCAACATTTGCTAGCAGCTGGGTGTGCGGTATGGTCTCATGTTCCCTTTTTTAAAGTCATGACCTACATAGAGCTTTTTTTTTATCGTTTGTCAGAGGGTCTTTCATCCTGACAGCTTATTTCCCAGCATGACCGTTCAGTTAAACACATGTTAATCGCCACGTATGTTCAAAAACTCATTTCCAGCCAGGATGGTTCACCTGTAAGCACTGGCGCGCATCACTTTACAATGGCGTAAAACAAGGTCGCTCGTCGATTTTTACACCTAAAGGTAGACACAGGGATGAAATTCACGTCACCCGAGGTGAACCAAACACAACACATATTTGTATGGATTATATTAATAATTTATGGCGCAGTTGAGAGATCTTCCTTTTGAATGAATTAAGTTAATAATTCATGCGCTTTACATGGAGAGGCGTCAACGTGAGGGTGGATGACTCCTGCCGATGGTGAACACAATACATATGCAACTCTGTAGCATCATCATTTATACAGAGTACTACCCACACTCTTGCCAACATTGTTTACAACAATGATATATTTACGTCCTATTTTGAGTTCTCCAAATCTATTTAGTTTTGTTGCAATTCTCATGCTTGTCCCTCTCCAACCCGTCTCTTGCTGCGTTGTTCATTTTTATGTCATTCACTTTAGCAGAGGGCGGCGCGGTGGCTCAGTGGGTAGCGCTGTCGCCTCACAGCAAGAAGGTCCCGGGTTCGAATCTCTCGGCTCGGGTACCTTTCTGTGTGGAGTTTGCATGCTCTCCCCGTGTCCGCGTGGGTTTTCGCCGGGTATTCCGGTTTCCTCCCACAGTCCAAAAACATGCTCCTGGATAGGTTGATTGGCTCGCAGACTAAAATTGTCCCGCAATGCCCGGCGATGGACTGGCGTCCCGTCGTCGGGTGTATTCCTGCCTTACGCCCTGTGTTTCCGGGATAGGCTCCGGCTCACCGTGACCCTATATAGGATTAAGCGGTTTCAGATAATGAGATGAGATGAGACTTTAGCAGACACGTTATTGTCTTTGTATATTAGCATAGACTGTATATGTATGTCATGTGAGTCATCGTTAAAATCTGGTCTGAATCATTCTTGGAATTTGTAAATGCAATTCTACATAAATAACGTCGATTTCAATAATAGTTTCCAGTTAAACCTTGAATTTGTCCTTATAACTGCACTCCAGCATGCATTGTGCTATTATGATCCCATGCATTACTTTGCACTGCATTACCATATGGCAATATAGAATGTAACACGTTTGTAAAGTTATGGCATAATTAAACTTTAAAACACGAGTATATTACTCAGCATATTGTACTACTAAAGCACTGTGGGGTGTGAGAGCAAGTTGCGAACATAATCTTTTGAAATGCACTTAATTTTCATATTGCAAAGTAATTTTTTAAAAAAATTAAATGTCGTTCAAAATTAATTTTACATGTAATTCGCTTTAAAAAATGAAAAGCAGCATTCGTACTTTTAATAGCCCATCAAGCTCTTCAGAAGCTACATTTTAATCTGAGCAATGCAAGAGAACATGTATTTTTCTAGTCACTCGTGTTCTGGCTTACAACAATTGTCTTGATTATGGCGAGCCTCGAACGTCAGTGAGTAATTATCGTGCTGTAGGCATGATTGCCTATGGAGGTCAGCACTATCATAAATCATTATGGTATATTGGCCTCTCTATTGTTACACAGGCAAAAAGATCATTATTAGGGTTGGCTTACCTAAATGTTGGAAGCCATACAAACATCACACAGTCAGACATGTAGTGTTTTCGATGGCAAAGAGTAATTCATCTCAAACAGTAAGCACATGAACTACTGGAAAATTAAACGTTATATCATCAGAATACGCAAATTTCATATTGAACAAATATGCCTCACAGGATACCTTAGGGCATATTATGTTACTCATCCGGCACACTAGATCATTTGGGCAGAATGACAAGTGTGTATAATAAGGATTGCTGCTTTTCATCACCAAGTTGTGTAATTAGGTTACTGCTATAAAATTCAGATTGCCGATGGAACGCTGATGGATTTCAACTGCATCCAAGTGTCAACGGTAAATGACAAGGTGCCTAATGCATTTTGTCATTCTTCTTCCCATGCAAATGTGCTGGAAGATAGACGATATTCCGTTATTTCCATCTGATCTTTGAAAAACAAATTGGTTGATCCCAATGCCCATGGTTATATCAATGCATGAACAACATGATGCAGCATGTGAATGCAGCGCTTTATATCAGAATGAGCTATATGCCAAGAGGGTGTGTATGGAGGCGGGATCGGCAGCCTTAAGCCATTCATCACAATGTCAGATGCACTGGGAATACGCAATTCGTGTGCAAGTGCTTGGTAATTTGTGCATTGCAGACAAGAAGAGATGACGATGACTTGGGGAGGCATTCATCCAGCAGTGCATTGATCATGACTGATGATGTTGAAGATACCTAAATAGTCTTAAGTGATAAGTATGGATGAAGGACAATTTGGCCGAAATTGCCGAAGTTCTATCCATGATATTTGTATATGTGAACGTGTCAGTCTATGTGCACGTTTGTTATTCCTTTTAGTTTTCCATCAAAATATTAGCAGTATTTTTTTTCTCCCTTTAAATGTGCAATTGGATGATTCAAAATAAATAAATATATATATATATATATATCAATTGTTAGTTGCCATGAGCATGCCTCATGGCAATTCCTGTAAATGCCATCAAGCGCCTTTATTTTGTATCCTTAACAGCCTCTTCTACTGCTTGGGCTGTGGTCAATTTACTTATGCAGGACACATCGCTAGAAACAATAATGATAGATTATCAATATTACCGGTATTTGTGTCTCATTCTTGACCAGGCATGGAATTTGTGTTATTATTGTTGATTTACCATTCTTTTGTCGTTTAGTTGCTGATATGCCATTCTCTTCAAAGCTCTATGCAGCGCTTTGTGACCCTCGGGTGAAAATCGCTTTGAAAGTGCAATTATTATAAATTGTACCATTAATATGACGTCCACCAAGGTTATGGAGCATTACAATTAACTCGTGCACAGTTGCTGAATTGGTTATTATATCGTAGGATAATGCTAATGACAGTTGCGTATGACAGTTAGTTGTGTATGACAGTTACGTGTGTTGTGCACAATATCGTACACATTCTTGCTTCCCTTAATTGCATTCATTATGCATGTCAAAGCTATTCCTTGAAAAGCAAGTGCTTCCTTCTATATCTTCCCAAATCTCATTCCCAAACGGTCCCCCCTCCCCCCATGCAATTATAGTAAAACAATCGCGGTTTTATTAATTATTGAAGGGATATGGTAATTTACTATTCCCCGTGCCGTTTCCTAATAAGCTCCTAAACTGACAACTGCAGGTTCAATTACTATTCATGACCCAATTTGCTTTTTTAAAGAGCAAATTACATCCACACCAGGAACTCTTGGATTAATGTATTTATATTAAATCACACCAACATATAGTTGTAACATATTTAGCATGTGAATCATATTTTTATTTAAATCGATCTGTAAAATACATGCAATACTGACATTGTTAGCCAGAGTCATTTATAACAATGGAAGAGATCTATCTAGAGTCTAAGTAATTAAATATAAATTAAAAGTAGTCAGACAAGGAAGCACCCTTTCACCCAAGCTACTTAGAGAAATATTTGAGGATGTATACTAAATATTGCATTGGAGAAACAAAACAAAATTGTTAAACATCTCAGGCCTGCAGCTGCTCATAAATCGTAGCAACGATCTGTCATGAACTACACCAATTTATAAAAGTGCTTAATAATTGCTTAATAAAGAACGCCACAAAGTGGAACAAGATCACTAAACAACCGAAGATGTCTGTTAGAGGAACAACAAGATATCATAGTAAAGTACCATGTGTATACCTGGGGCAGTTATTGAGGCTGGACTTAGATCAACT
>JAZEWT010000017.1:1024773-1038176 GCA_036362905.1 Mordacia mordax | reverse complement strand
ACTTTGACCGTTCGTGCCCCTTCATGTGCCCGTGGCTTGGGGCACCATCAGACCTTTTAAAATCGAACTTCTCCCCCATTGCTCTTCACATGGGAGAAGCAATGTGCTTAAAATGCAGAGCCAGCAACACACATGCACGGTCATTTTTTTGTAACGATGATTATATTAGAGCAGGGTGTACACACTTTTTCAGCATGCGAGCTACTTATAAAATCTCATCTCATCTCATTGTCTGAAACCGCTTAGTCCTATACAGGGTCACGGTGAGCCGGAGCCTATCCCGGCAGACACAGGGCGCAAGGCAGGGATACACCCACGATGGGACGCCAGTCCATCGCCGGGCACTGCGGGGCAATTTAGCCTGCGAGCCAATAAACCTATGCAGCAGCATGCTTTTGGACTGTGGGAGGAAACCGGAGTGCCCGGCGACAACCCACACGGACACGGGGAGAGCATGCAAACTCCACACAGAAAGGCACCCGAGCCGAGAGATTCGAACCCGGGACCTTCTTGCTGTGAGGCGACAGCGCTAACCACTGGGCCACCGTGCCGCCCTTACCTATAAAATGACCAAGTCAAAATGATCTACCTACTATAAAATTGCAGAACATATATTCATTCATAAATATATTGAGAATTCTTTATATGAACCATATATGTTGGTATACCTTGCATGAGGTCAGATTGGTCAGACCGGCCATGAGACCGGCTGCGCTGTACGTCAATCAAGTGACAAACGTCATAGTAAGGATGGATGATAGGCTGACGATTAAATGCCATGCGATCTACTCGCACTAGCTTTGCGATCGACCAGTAGATCGCGATCGACGTATTTGGCACCCCTGTATTAGAGGTAAAAAAAAACCATACCAATGTAATGATGTCGGTTTTCACGGCTCGATGCATGATGATTGCTTCGAAAAGCTGCTCTCTCGGGACAGCCGCGTTGATCGTTCCCTCGCCCCCCCCCCCATCGCGACGTTTCACCTCACACGTTAGAGGCATCTTCAGGCGCTTTGTGCGTGTGTCGTGTGTGACTCCTATTTATATGTAGGTATTATGTATGTGTGTTAAGTCTCTTCTATAGAGTTGCTCCATTCCAGGGTCAGTGGACGAAGGTCGGGTTCCACTTTAAAGGGTTCCATTGTCTTACTTACACACCGGAATCACATTAACCCAATCCTGTTCCACCTGTGACTCACCTCCGCGTTTGCATCTCATCATGGCATGCCTAGTTCTTCAAACACTTGGTGATTCTCGTCTGATGTCCGCATTTCAAAACAATATATCTGTGCACTGCTGACTTCAATGACTGGCCTCCAGGTTTGACTGAGCTTTATTCTCATTTCTTGTTTCTGGTTCATAGTCTTTTCTGTCTTGTGAATCTCTATTGCTTCACGAATGAATCTTGAACCTTTGTGGCAGATGGCTGCTACTACTCGCATCTTGTCAAAATCGATTCTGTGTTTATCTACACTGCGTGCTGCCGTTGCTGATTTATCCGTATGCAGCAAACGCACTGCTGCCTCATGCTCTTTCTTTCTTGTGACGATTGTTCTTTCTGTTTGCCTGATGTACACTTCCTCACAGTTCTTACAAGGAATGCAATATACGCCTTCTGTCTGTAATAGCAGATGGTCTATGGGTGATTTGAGTACATCTTGTATCTTCTAATGGGTTGTGAAGACTGTTTAAATTTTATATTTTTCTATATATTTGCTGATTTTGTCTGTGGTGCCTTTCACATATGACAGGAAAGCGTGGGTTTTGGTATCTTCCTCTTCATTTTCTTGCTATTTCTGTTTAGGTTCTCTCCTTATGGCACGTTAGATTTCTGTTTTTGTGCATCCATTGCCCAGTAGTGCTTGCTGTAGATGTTGTAGCTCATCTCTTAGATATTGTTTGTCTGATATTGTTTATGACCAGTGGGCTAAGGCGTGCAGTATCCCCCGTTTCTGTTTTGGGTGATGCAGCACAATCCATTCTAGTGAAAGGCTTTAACTTTGCCCTAGCACCACGAAATATACCCGTAGAAGAAATTGTCACAGGAGTAGAATGTGCAATTTTTCACAGCAAGCTCCCAGAAGTGAATGCTGAAGAAATTCACTAAGATGTGTGCAGAATCATACGCACCAAAACCACCAAAATATAACTGCATGGCTGAAGAACGGCGAGAGTTTAACAAACTCAACAAGAATAAAGACATACTCATTCTGCAAGCAGACAAAGGAAACACTACAGTCATCATCAACACGGATGATTACAAGTTGAAGATGCACCAGGAAATCAGCAAAATCACAGTATATGAGGAACTCAAACGGAACCCAACCAAGAAAATCGAAATCCGAACAAAGCAGAATATTCAAAGTGAAGAAAAAAGAAATGGGTTGAACCCGCAAGACACCAGAATTCCCAGGCTATACGGGTTACCAAAGATTCGTTGAGAGGGGACTCCGTACCAACCAAAAGCTACAAACTCGCCAAATACATAGCCTCATACTATAATACTGCAACAAATAACACTCAACGGAACGCATCTGCTCGTCAGTTTTGATGTGGTCTCCTTATTTACAAAAGACAGGCCGTATATGTAACTCGCTGAGCAGACATTTAATGACTTGGTCGATAAGAGCGTAGATCTTTACTGGGAAAGATGCCTCAAAAGTAGGACGATTCTGGGAAAACCTGAACAGATGTTGCTCCTTGTTGCCTGTTGAGAATAAGCCTGTTTGCAAAGTTGTTTTTTTACCTCGATCAAAGAGTAATGATGTCTCTCAAACCTTGCCTTGTCTAACTACTGAGCACCAGTGCGGCCTGTCCAGAGATAGCACATTAACTGCCGCAGCACAACCATCTTCAACAAAGGTTTCATGAGGGCCTCCCCACATGCTGCAGGTGATCGATGCGGGTCTGTACGGCAATAACTATAGATGTGGGAGCCTAAGAATTCAGTGTAATAATGTATGTTTCTACACTACTCACAACTTAGCTCTGTACACCCGGTGACAATCTGTGTGTAAAGTAGTTGTCACCTCAACCACTATCCGGACTGAACTCTGCATAGCTTCAGAGATCTGACGATACCGTTAAGATTTGGCCATTCGGGGATTACACAATACAGTTTCTATGCTATACCCTAACCCTAACTTGGAGACTCTCTTCATCCGCAGTGCCCTAGGCTAAGAATCCATGGCCAATGTGATTAATGCGCAATATACGCCTAACATAGAAAGATAAGAGAATGATAAGAAAAATAACGTAACTTTATAATATGTCACAGAAATTCTGTAGAGCATAATTAAAATAAATCCTTAAACTCTAAAATATAACATTAAGCACGTGTCATTTGAGAAATACAATATATATATACACATGCAACACTTCACGCTAAAATAGTGTAAAATAACACAATCGGTTTATTTCCCCAAAACACTCTCGTGATGTTGACATGTGATCTTTTATATCTAAAAAAACAATCTTAAAGATAAGTCCTGTGGTTGTGGACCATCAGTGAAAATGAAATCAGATTGGTAAGAGAGTTCAAAGAGATGTGAATCCAAACGAAATGTATGGGAATGTTTGTTCTCAGGAGCATTACGGCCTTGCCCTCTAACCTTTTGACCTGAAATATATTCCACAGGAGATGTTGCCATCTCAGACCATATCTGAAAATTACTATGGGTAGGTTAAAGGCTATACGTAATCTTTTTGGAGCAGGGAGAGAAATATTATTGCTGAATACAATCATTTTCTGTCTGAAGTAGATTCATCATGAAAATTACCAAGTGGTGTATCTCTACAATACGTGCATGGTTATCAATAACTGGCATTTATCAAACCAGCTTTGATCAGCATGGTGAAATTTGGTGAAAAAATGTCCATGACCAGTGAATTGAAAAATCCAGCAGTGAATTTACAACAAGATGTAAATAATGTTGTATATATTATAATAAGAGTATAATATGAATATGGATCAAATAATTCAGCATAAAATGTGGATTAAAATGTCTAGGACATTGTAAGACATTGCAAATATGTTAAAATTAATAATGTAGAAAGCAAAAGGTGTATCTTAACAGTTGCCTTGCAGACAGTGCAGCATTAGCACTCTTATCGTTTAACAATCAGGCACAGATCCATAGCCATTTCGGCAGAGCGATAATAATCGTGAAACAGAGCGCTAACCATAAAACAAATATGGGAGAGGTGTGCAGGTAAATTTACTAATGTAATGACAATTTCTTTCGCCTCACTTTGTGCGTCTGAGACAATTTTGGAGAACGTTTGCCGTTCAGGGATAATTTTCTGTATTTTTCTTTAATGCTAACAGAGGGAATTGCTTTTTGATTTTAGGTAATGGGAGTAGGAATGAGGTGCATAAGCAATCAGAGTCGAGTGATCGATGTATTTGCATTGTCTTAAAATATTTATTTTGCACAAGTCCATCTGACTCTTAACACCATTAGGTTCGTTATTTCCATTACATTATTCAGTGAAAAATCTATCAAGACCTACCACCAGTCAACTGATACCATTACGAGTCAGGCTATATCACTCACTTCCTACAGTCTTCTGTGTTTAAATCCATGACACATATATAGTGCAAAGTGTATAATTCTGTTCTCCCAAAATGGTGTGTTGGTTTTTATTGTGTCTGGGTTTTCGGTGTTGTTCTTGTTGTTGCTGCTGCTGCTGCCTGCATTAACAGAGCTGGGGCAATTGAGCAAGGTTTTTTAAATCCATAAAAACAGCTGGCAGGGAAAAAACACTGCAATGTTACGTGTAAACGGTGAGGTCTGACGAAATCAGTCCCAGGACAGTTTGGACAGGCCCTTATCTAGTAACCGCATTAAAACCGAAAAATAAGCTATAAATAGAGCATCAATGACTGCCGTGTACCGACACTTTAAATATAACAGAATTCCGCCCTAGCTGGTTACAGAGATTTTCATAAACTCTCGTGTAAGGGCACGCGACTCAACGGAGTATACAGAGTAACGCAGTAAGACGCTTGTGGGAATATTACCTTGAATTTTCTGGGACATATCGAATCTTTTGTCGCATACAAAGCAATATATGTTTTTGCCTTCAGGAAACAAAAAATGAACAATGTCAAGCTGTGTTCAAATAGCAATAAAACCCTATAAGAGATCATATTCGTGTTCTCGCTGGACAGGATGATTGAAAACAAACACAACTTGTAATTCTCTCATCTCATTTGCAGAACCCGCTTAGTCCTCTACGGTGTCTGCCAGGATAGGATCCGGCTCACCGGGATCCTTCCAATATTTTATATTGGTGTTTAATATTATCGAATCACCTTTAATATGCATACCAATCAATCTTTGATCTGAGATCAAATTAAACATTTTAGAGGAATCAAAAAAACGTATAATGATTCGTTAGCTCCCATGTCAATTTATTCTAGCCACTGATTAGCGATGAAACGAATGCTTTTCTTTGCTGGTTGAAACTATTTGTGTTTCTAACTTTCTGAAAATTATACTTGAGATTTATGTATCATACACTATATTTGTCAATAACATACAACAAAGTGGGCGGCGCGGTGGCGCAGTGGTTAGCGCTGACGCCTCACAGCAAGAAGGTCCCGGGTTCGAGTCTCTCGGCTCCGGTGCCTTTCTGTGTGGAGTTTGCATGCTCTCCCCGTGTCCGCGTGGGTTTTCGCCGGGTACTCCGGTTTCCTCCCACAGTCCAAAAGCATGCTCCTGGATAGGTTGATTGGCTCGCAGACTAAAATTGTCCCGCAATGCCCGGCGATGGACCGGCGTCCCGTCGTCGGGTGTATTCCTGCCTTACGCCCTGTGTTTCCGGGATAGGCTCCGGCTTCACCGTGACCCTATATAGGATTAAACGGTTTCAGATAATGAGATGAGATGAGATACAACAAAGTGAATAGTAATACTTTCCTACCCTTTGTCATTCCATACTGGATGGAGGTTCCACAAACTGTTGGCTATGGAGGTTGTTTGGTCATACTTTACCATGTTGGCGAACTGAGTTTATAGCGCAGTGCACTAATCATTGCGCAGCTACGCTACCCCAACACCGTATTACATACTTGAATATGTATAATACTGCGTAGGCATCTTCATAAAATGTCCACTTATTTATTTATTTATCCACTTACTTATTTATCACAATGCTAATTTATTAAATTCATATTTCTATTTATGGCTTCACGTGTTTTGCTACTGTTCGTACAGTATGTTGGCAATTCAAACAGAAGCAATACCAAGCCACTATGCATGGTGCTGGCCAATGCTTAAACACAAAGCTGAAACGCAACCCGATGGCTATAAATGATCTTGTCGCAATGTTGAGATGCAAAGATCTGTGAAGGGTGAATGATTAGTGGAAGATTTACTGCGGCGCGTTATTACACAAACGCTGTTACGTTATTTTCGCCTAAGCCATGACCATGACAAAACTGGAAGCGAATATTTCTCGCCTGACATATGTCGGACTCCCAGTATTCCAGAACATAACATTGCACTGACAGATAATTACAGATATTTAAAACATCAACAAGGAAAAAAATAACAATACAAACCTATTTATCCACAGCAGCATCCCGTTGGGCGTGTATATAATACTGATACAATTTTTTGACGCTCGTATATGATTGAACGTCGGTAATATTTTGTTCTTGTTGAATAAAATATGAACCGCACCGTCATCATTTCACCTTCAAATGACGGGCAACACAGCGGTAGCAGTGGACACGTAACAAGTTTTTATGGAGCGAGAAATGAGCGGACAAAAGTCTCATCTCATCTCATTGTCAGACCCGTATAATCCGATACAGGGTCGCAGTGAGCCGGAGCCTATCCCGGCAGACACAGGGCGCAAGGCAGGGATATACCCACGATAAAACGCCAGTTCATTACCGGGCACTGAGGGCAATTTAGTCTGCAAGCCAATTTAACCTATGCTGCAGCATGTTTTTTTGGACTGTGGGAGGAAAACGGAGTGCCCGGCGAAAACCCACTCGGACACGGGGAGAGAACATGCAAACTCCACACAGAAAGGCACCCGAGCCGAGATTCCAACTCGGGCCCTTCTTGCTGTGAGGCGACAGCGCTACCCACTGGGCCACTGTGCCGCCCGCAAGACAAAAGTCTAATGTTTAATGCGATGTTAGCGCCTCTTTGTAATTAATGATGGGGGGGTGGGAGGAGCGAATTCCCTACAGTTGCACAGCAAAGACCGGAGCAGCAGGTGCCCTGCACACTGGCTGATGAAGCATCCCAAGAGGGAGACCGTCGCCAGCTGGCTGACCCTGGCGGAAACAAGCACCGCAGTGATAGGTGCTGCACATTGAACTCGAGCTCATTACTGGACGAGAAGAAAATATTAGCAGATTCCTCAAATTACAATAGAGTGTGTGCTCTGTTACCAGACTGCATATTAATACGTGTCAATGGCACATTAGTGTCGTACATTAGTACTAAAATATACAATGTAGAGATTGTGCGTTGCTTGTTCATTGTAGTCAGAGCGTTCTTGCGTGACATGTATTGGGTGTAGATTTTTATTCAGCTTAGAATGTGAAATTTAAAAAAAAGTAAAAATGCAGCCTCGCAATTACTTGATCACGCCGCTGCTGGCTAAAGGGCCTGTGCTACAAGGTGTTTGATCTACTATTTGAAGTTGACCAGATGGCTTGGACGAATTATTAATACCCACACCTTACCTCACCGTGCACGACGTGTGATTGACTAATTGTGGTTTTATTCGTTTATTTTGCATGGAGGTGGCAAGACTTCAAAAGTTTGGCCAGAAAACAAACCATTGAACTATAATTTATATTCCTGCTGGATGCCTTCATTACAGAATGATGCCGCTGCATTCAGTCGCAGAGTAGAAACAAAAATGTAGCAAATCAAAGGAAAATAAAATAATGATTAAAGTCTCATCTCATCTCATTATCTGAAACCGCTTAGTCCTATACAGGGTCGCGGTGAGCCGGAGCCTATCCCGGCAGACACAGGGCGCAAGGCAAGGATATACCGACGATGGGACGCCAGTCCATCGCCAGGCACTGCGGGGCAATTTAGCCTGCGAGTCAATTAGCCTATGCAGCAGCATGCTTTTGGACTGTGGAAGGAAACCGGAGTGCCCGGCGAAAACCCACGCGGACACGGGGAGAGCATGCAAACTCCACACAGAAAGGCACCCGAGCCGAGAGATTCGAACCCGGGACCTTCTCAGCTAACTCTGATGAGACAGTTGAAACTTTTCAACAGCTGTGCTCCAGTATACTGGATGTATTGGCCCCAAGCAAATCGTGCTGTATCTCAGATGTAAAGTCATCCCCCTGGTATGATTTTGAACACCAGGAGCTCAAGCTAATTGTAGGCAGGGCGAAGGAAAAATCTAGCCTCACCTTCGACACTTAAATCTATAAGGATCAGCTCAATTACTAATGGAAGGCACTTGATTATCCCCGTTTGAACCACCTTTCCAGCATCCTGGCTGACGCCTGGGACCACCCCAAGATTCTCTTCTCGACCATCCATCAGCTTCTTTATCAGCTCAGTCATTCACCCTCACCTCTCTTCATTAAAAAAAGACTAGGCGGATCTGATGATTCAGTTTTTCAGAGACAAAACTAAATCCTACCCTATCTCTCCCGAGTCTCAACCTCCACCCACTACCTTGGAAATTGTTCCGTCTCCTAGCCTGACCTCAAAACTCTTGGATTTTCCAGAGTTAAAGGTATCTAATGTTTTTTCAATGAAATCCATTTTTGGGTCAGGTTAACCGACATTATTTTATAATTTTTTACGTGACCTGACCCAAAAATGGATTTCATTGATAATATTGGTCACGAAAGCCTTCGAATTAAACTAATGTTTCTTCATTAGTTGGCACAGATTTCAGCCTACAAACTGCTCCTTGAACCCCTTACCATCCAAAGTGAATCGGGAAAACTTCAAATCCTTTGCCATCTTCATCACTATACTTTTCAACAACTCACTTTGCTCTGACATCCTTGCCCCATAATTCAAATGTGCTGCGGTTACCTCTTTTGTCAATAAACGTAGCCTCGATTGTAACATCCCTGATATTTATCGAACCATCTCTAACCTATCATTCCTATCTAAGGTCGTTGAGCATGCAGTAGGCATGCAACTCCAGAAACTCATCCTCAACAATGACCTCCTTAATCCCTTCCAATCTGAGTTCAGATCCAGCCATAGTACTGAAAGTTCTCAAGTCAAAGTAGTTCATGACCCATTTTTTGCTGCTGATGAAGGCTTGTCAAGTATTCTTGTCCTCCTGGGCCTGAGCAAAGTCTTTAGTACCGTTGACCACCCTACCTTACTTAAGTAACGGTAAGGCATAGGGGTCTTTGGCAGTGCCTTGCATTGGCTGAGCTCCGACCAATCCGTCCAGGAGCAGTTCATCAGCCTTGCAGTATGTAAATGATAAATCCATCTCGTTTTTCCTGGCGTTCCTCAGTATTCAGTCCCAAGTCCATTCCTATTCAGCACCTACATACAAGTACTTGGCCAGGTCCTGCGCAGCCTCAATCGAAGCTACCATTGCTATGCAGATGACATCAAAATCTATAGCCACGCACAGCGATCCATCAATGTGTCTGGTCTTTGCATGTTGTCCTGTCAACTGTAAATGCCTGGCTCAATTAAATTTTCGTAAAACTAAATGGCCACAAAGCAGAAGCTTTGCTTGTCAGAAGTTTTTCTTGATTTTTGATTCTTCACTCACCTTCGAGACACACAACAATAAGGTGGCAAAGGTAGCCTGTTCACCATCCCACAATATATAGCCAGACTGTGCAATATCCCATCACCCTTAGACGGTTGTAAACTTATTCACATCTTTATATTTTCAAGAATCGATTATTACAATGCACTACTTCGTGGCATACCTGCCTACCTTATCAATCATCTCCAACATGTGCAGAATGCGGCTGCTGGAGACCTCACCCGCACTCCGGTGCATTACTACAAATCCCCAGAGCTGGCGTCTGTCCTTTTGCTGTCGGTTAAATACAGAATTGAATTCAATACCGTCCTTGTCATCTATAAGGCTCTCACTGAGACACATTCTTGACCTACTTCAGGCATCCTTCTCAACATGACAACTTCGATTCACGAATGTGGGTTTGCTGCATGTGCGCAGATCACACCTCCGTTCGATCTGTGACAGAGCCTTCTCGCTTGCTACTCCCAGACTCTGGAACTCCCTTCCATTGGACATTTGGTCAGCTGAGTTCCTGGGCATCTTTAAATCCCGTCTCTCGACTCACTTGACCAGTAAGGCTTTGAAGTCCTTTGCCTATGGCTGTTGATGCTGCTCACTATTGTACATGGGTGATGGCACACTGTTGACCTGTGCCTGTTTAGGAACACGTCTTCCTTCCATTGTTTCAACAACAAAAAATGTACGTGATGTCGTTCATTGATTTATAGGCATTATTTTACGTAGGTGATCTATTCCAATGTTGCTGTTGACATGCCGTTATCTCCATAGCTCTGTGTAGTGCTTTGTAACGATCGGATGAAAGGCACTTTATAAATGCTGTTATTATTATTATTAAGCAAATCCTTATATGTATATTTCATCCCATGTTTAGAAAATGAGATGTATCGATAAAATAACATCGAGTCAAATTGCAAATGAGGTGCTAATTGGTGTTTTTTTTATTGAGCGAAACTGTGATTCGTGTTCAAAAAATACCGTAATTGCATTTTTTCTTGTAATCATAACAGCGTGCACGTAACTCAAGTGTTGCACTGAAAAAATATTATTACATTGATAAGTTAAGCTACTTGCACTTTAGAGTAATTACACAATGCGAAAAACTCGGTCATAAGAAAAAAAATATTGTCCAAATTGCAAACGTTTCTTGCGAGCCAATTGAAACATCTGTCAACATCTCTGCCAAGACGTAGAGATTAGGCATTACCGTACCACCTGTACCTTTTACAGGTTACACTTGGGACTGGTTTTCTCTTTATTCTGAATATGCAATTTTTTATTAGTTGTTTTGATGGTATTTTTTGTATTACATTACAAGTAAAACAGGTGGTCAAATATTTGTGAAAATGCAGTAGTAAATGAATATATTGATATAATAATGACATCAGGGTGGGGCGGTGGCGCAGTGAGTAGCACTGTCGCCTCACTGTAAGCAGGGCCCAGGTTCGGTTCCCGGCTCGAGTGCCTTCCTTTGTGGAGTTTGCGAGTTCTCTCCCCGTGTCCACGTAGCTTTTCGCTGGGTACTCCGGCTTCCTCCCACAGTCCAAAAAACATGCTGCCGCATAGGTTAATTGGCTTGAGTCTAAATTGCCCGCAGTGCCCAGTGATGGACTGACGTCCCATCGTGGGTATATCCCTGCCCGTGCACCCCCTGTATCTGCCGGGATAGGCTCTGGCTCACCGCGATCCTATACAGGACAAAGTGATTTCTGACAATGAGATGAGATGAATAATAATATCGATGAAATTGATTTTTGGGTCAGGTCACGTAGAAAATTATAAAAAAGTGTCGTTTAACCCTCCACCACCCGACACGGCCAATCAGTAAGGGGTTGTCACGTGAACAGAAAACGTGCCAATTCCTTTACTATCTCAGCACACCGGTGTGTTGAAAAGCGAACCCGAAAAAAAACACACGACGTTTCGCTGACAATTACATTCAGCATCATCAAGCACCCGCACCAAACCTGGGTGGGCAGATGGAATGACTGGTACCGGTTCCGGATCTTGTTTATATGCAGGTTGTGATATTATCACTCGCACGATCAGGTGTGCTGAGACACAATGGGGGGTTGGGTTTATAAGGTATCCAAGCCAGTGTTTCGAGTTAATTGAGTTGTTCAGATTAAGGGGGCTAACGATGTCTGATTACCTGATCGCGCAAGTGATATGCCCCATGAGCAAACCAAGTCAAGAGCATGGCTGCATCTGTGAGTGGCAGATGTCATGTTTTCAGTAAAGCCAAGTGAGGTCAGAGAGGCCATAAGATCCCTTGTAAGAGGGTTCTTCAGAGAGTCAACATGGATGTTGAAATCGTCAAGAATCAGGATCCTTTGAGGACTGGAGCACATCTTAGAAAGCAGCTCTGACAGTTCATTGAAAAAAGAAGTGGAGGCTCCAGGTGGGCGGTAGAGCAGCACCAACTTCACAGGTTGAGCCGACCTCAAATCCAGAGACATATTCTCGAATGAATCGAAGGTCAGCGACGGAATCGGTCTGATGTCAGTAGATTCCTGGTGGAGAACTGCTTGGCTGCCACCACAGCAATTTGAATGAGCCTTCTGATGGAATGTAAAGTCTCGCGGTAGGGCCTGATTTAATGTGAGAAAATCAGATCACTGTAAGGCAGAGTAGGTCCAGACTGTTGTCCGAGATCAGCTCAACGATAAGTGGGGCTTTTTCGGTGTTCAAAGAGTGCACATTTAGCAGGGCAAAGTGGGTTTCTGTTGCAGGCAATGTGCATGCTGGAAGAGGTGAACTAACCAGAGGTATTTTTATCAAACAAAGTCGAGCTGCAAACGATCTAATTTATTGTTTCCTCAATAGCCGATGTGTATGGCCAAATACTGGGAAAGGGGTAGGGAAATCAATTGTAGGCAGGTAAATGAGCTTTTTGTTAAAATGCATGTGCAGCTGCCACCAAAAAGTTAAGTTATCCCAAAACCACATCTTTGCAACTTAATTATAGCATAATAACATTGTTATTAGATATTTAGACAAAATAAAAATACATGAATAGGTGGTAAGCTTCCGACTTCGTGCACACACAGACTATGAAAAGCTATTGTTCGCAGCCAATATTAACCTTTCTGTGGCCTGGCAACTGTGCCCATCTGCCTTGTGGTTCCTGGTGCGGTTGCATCGCTCTCACACTAGATAGCTATGCCACAAATGTAAGTAGAAGAGCATTGGACTGGCAAATATAGAAATTGTGAACCGACTCATGCGTTACTCATTGTGGAAGAACACAACTAACAGTTATATTTAATATTCATCATTTAAACATCTTTGACTGACCCTCATATGAACATTATTTAAGTGTAAGCAATATAAAAACTCAAGTGTATTTTTTCTGCATATGAGCTGTGATTGCATTGGAGATAATTTTCTTAAAGTCGTTCTTCTCTAATGCTCTCAGTTTAAACAGTTTAATTTGTCAGCACAAATTGATCACTTAAAAGTTAACGCATGAAAGCTCCACACAGAAAAAGTTGAATTTTGTAACTATGAGTAAAACTATATTCGTGAGTTGCAACTGTCCTCACATTGGCAATGTCATGATTTTATCTATCATTGTTTCATACATATTATATTCATTAACGAGTACGTGGACCGGAGCAGTCACCCTCAAATAATCTAGATAGCATATATCC
>JAZEWT010000017.1:988707-1000224 GCA_036362905.1 Mordacia mordax | reverse complement strand
ACCCGAGCCGAGAGATTCGAACCCGGGACCTTCTTGCTGTGAGGCGACAGCGCTAACTACTGGGCCACCGCGCCGCCCTTTTTTTTATTGTGTGTAATGTGCAATTCGTCCGACGCACCCGCTCGCGGTCCCTCGCACCACTCTTTTCGGATGCACGCACCCCCAGTAGCGGGAAGGCCCAGCCATGCTGTGCTCGCCAACACCACTTGCTTTCTAAATAGCATCAATAACGCCATCCATTAGCGAGGATGCTCGGAATGTACACATGTTCAATGGTTCATTAATGAGAAGAGACAAAAACTTATAGTAACTTGTACACGTATTTTTTAAAGATATTTTTGGCATTTTAAAAGCTTTAAAACTATGTCACTCAGCATGGGAATATAGCCTAGATACAAGTTTATCTAGGCACTTTAATATTAGGTCCTATCTTCTTTAAAGAACTGAGCTGCAACCCTTTTCGAATGCAGCCCAGATTGGCAAACTGCTCACCACATTGTCCACTGAATAGTCATGAACAGATCAAAACGACACCCCGGCAGAAGGTTGAAGATTCCTCCTTTATGAAGGAGTACAATCTGTGTGGAGGCTCATGAGCCATCATGGGGAATATATACGGGTTCTAGAGAATGAATGAAGAGGCTCTATCTAGAGGATATTTGGCCATGCTATCCAGACATTCACCACACCTGACTTGCCCAGTGTTTCAATTATCATGCTGGGAAATGGATTCAAACCGGCGACCTCTGTATTACAAGTTCAGGGTGATAACCATTACATCGCAGCAGCATTGTGTACATGTGGTGGAGAAACGAAGAAAAAAATACTGCAAATGCGATGAGACGATAGTTGGTGTCGTTTGGACAAATGTGGATACAATGAGAATATATGAGCACTCCCGTGACTTGCCTGGCATCAATCCCAAATGACAGGCAGAGAGCCTCCTAACACTCAATACTGTTTACAATGCCAGCAGTTCATGTAATGGTGAAAGCCAATGGGATGGATATTATTCAATATTTTAAAAGCAACTTATAGGGAAGATGGTAGGGTGAATATATGGCTGATGTTGGTGAGAAAGACTGATGAGCTATTTGTGTTTGAGCTTGGAAACATCAAACATATTTTTCCATCAGAAAAACGAAATGGAGCATGATTTTTTATATGCACATTGTGACCAATATTTTTCCTTATAATTGCGCACGAAATATATGCGTTGGTGTCGAAAGCACCAGCTGAGCAAGTTTTGGTGACAAAAAGATGGTTAAGACCCAGGGTAAATGGAGGTGATGGTGGTGTATTCATAAACACGCGAGCGTATGTGTGTATGTATCTGGCCATGTATGTAACTTATCGCTATCCGTAGCCCATGGAGTAATTGTGGCTGGAATACACAACACAGTGTGCAAATGTTGTGCTCACACGCTATTGTTCGCAGGTTGTGCTGCTCTCGCGCAGAAAATGAATGCACTGCTATGGGTACTTTTTTGCCAGTATACATATCTTATGAATGCACTGCTGTTGCTGTCGCCGGCTCCGTCATACTGCAGTTATGGCTCGCTGCTGTAACACCGTAGTTGAGGCTCGGCAGCCTCTTACAGTCGCACAGCAGTCGTACGGCTGACCGGTACCCTGCGCTACAACAGACCCTTGGAAGGGTCTGTTGTAGCGCCGTGGTAGCCGTCATGCTGCACCATATTCGGGTGGCGTGATATTCTCTGTGCTGGGCTCCCTAAATTAAGTGTCATCTCCTGCCGTGTCGGTCTGTCAGTTTGATGGTCTCCACCCCCCCCCCCCAAATGCTTCAACGTGCCCGCTCTCTCTCTCTCATTGCCGTCTTAAGCCGTCTGCCGAACCCAAGGCTCGCAAACGTGGTGATGAGGAAGGCTCCTGCAGACACACACGCGGCTGCTCGGTTGCTGCAGGTTGAGACTAGTTTTCGGGGAAGCAGGGTGCTGAGCCTAAGAACAAAGCTAAGCTCCTCCGTGTTTACCGTTTGTGAAATTAATGTGTTGATGTGTGCACGTTGCAATCCGCCTTCATCTGCGACATGCCTCCCTCCCCAGACAAAGGTCGGTAGCGCATCCATCTCATCCGTGGGTATGTCTGTGTGCAGGGCGCACCATTGATGCTTGGAGGTGTATTATGTATGTATCTGTTTATTTGAAATATGTTTGTGCGTGCGATGTAAGTCGCCTTGAATAAAGGCGTCTGATAAATAATAATTAAAATGCAGAGTTAAGGAATAGGGGTGGGAGGGGGCATCGCTATTTATCAGCTTCTTTATCTCGTCATGTGGTGTCTCGTGGTGTCTCGTGATGTAGTGACGAGATTCGGGGGGGTTAATGATTAACATTCCGGGCTGCCACGTTCCGGGGTGCAAGTGGGGCTGAGGAGTCCACCAGTGGCGGGTGCAGTGCCGGTGTGGCGGGCCGTGTGGCGGCTTTGGATGGCGCCACTGCCTGCGCGGAGGAGATGACTGCGTTCCACTGCTGGCTGCACGGCGCGAGCCGAAGAGAGACGCGGACCACAGCGGCGGTGGCGATCGCGTCATGGAGAGTGACGGCGGCGACGGAGCCGCGAAGAGCCACGGAGAGCGGCGCAGTGGCGGCGACGGCGACTGCATCATTAAGCAGATCATGTGGCAATTGTAGCAGTGAAGACACTGGCAGATTGATTCTCTGTGGAATGGAAGACCAACTCTGTAGAATGGAAGACCAACCTTTTGTGAAAGGTGTCTATTTTGGTGGTGAGAAATCGATTGATCTGTGTGTGGCTAATACATCCTGATCTGGCGGTCAGAGCAGAGCTGCCTGCACATCCGGACTCATTACAAGACTACTGCCACAGCGAGTCATGTGTAGGTCCTCGGAGACTTGCCAAAGCGATATTTTCGGCTTGGCCTCCATGACATGGATTTGAAGTATTTCCAAAACAAGAGCAGAGGACCAAGGATAATACAATATATCACGGTCAGCCAATCAGTCAGCCAGCGCCAATCCACCAGACAGTGCTTCCTATAATGATGTTATCGGCCAATTAATTAATGAGTATTTGCTTTGGTTGTCGGAGGAAACCGAAGAACCCGGACGAAAAACACTGGAAAAAGGGAGAAAACATGCAAACTCCAAGCAGAAAGGCGCACGAGGCAAGAATTTTTGCTCGATAACACACCTGTTTGCTGAAGTAGTAACTACGTGACACATTTTGTTCATCTCACAAGACCTTTCTGATTGGCTGTGTTGGGTGGAGACAGATTTACCATACTTTTACGCAAACCAACAATACTACAGGTACAAAGTTGATGGTCTCAGCCTGGTCACCAACAACTGGCACCCCCCTCCCACCCCCTGCACCCCACTCCCCCCCCCACGCTCCACCCCCCTCCATGGGCCATTCTCTAAGACCAAGGTTACACTGCGAGGGATCCGAATTGATTCCTCATCTCGTGACATGATGTCGATACCACAGTCCGGATAAAACTGGAAAGAGTTGACAAAAACCCCCAGACACCAGCAAAGCCAACCACCGTTTATTTATGCTGTGCGCTGTTCCCAGACAGCCAGGGGTAAAGCCACATGAGACTTCATTTTGGGATTTATGCAAAACAAATCCTTTTCCCTCAAATTTTATACATCTCACATACATCCCCGTGATGAAATGTATGCTCCACATTCTCAGCCATAAGAAAGCACAGATGGTTGGTCTTTGACAGCTGCCTTGTTTGCAGATATAAAAATAATATGCTTCAAATTTCTGCAGAATTCCACGTCACGTGGAAGCGGTACTCTTTGATTTAGTGCCATTGCGGCCTGGAGGCTATTTCTGTGCTGCAGTGTTTGAAAGTCAATAAACAACAATTTCACGCTACAAATAGAACAGCATACAACATAAAATAACTTTTCAGTTTAAAATAAGGTATGCATGCAGTATATATATACACACACACACACACTTTGAGCTATGGATTATTTGTCGCAACAAAACTGTATGAAAGGTTGATTTAAGCATCATTGGATGCATATGATATTAAAGAAGTGCCTGCATCTTCTGAAGGCCTTTATCCAGCAGTGGACTAATCATGTCTATTGAAGATAATGGTGTAAACAAGTTGTGGATGGAAAATCTAATTTGTTGGTCGAAAAATGTAAAATACACAATACCTCAACCCCTATCGTCCGAACATTTTAAAACTCTGGATATAGTAGATGATATGTAACTCATTAAGGGTTTACATAGTTTGATGGTTAAACGTTCTTCACCTGCACTTGAGTCACATTTAAATACGAATGTTTAAAGTGACATTCTGTTTTCGTTTTCTAAAACAGATAATCTGTGCGCTTCAGTAACAAAAGTCTTTTCGTCATCTCTCCAATTTCATTTCCAGATCATGGTTACAAGTTTTGAACCACCAAAGAGCTTACCTGAAGTGCTTGCTTCATCACCAACATAGCATAGCAAACGTGTCGCCTCTGGTAAAGTTACAATTTAAACAAATTACAGAGGGCTACGTCACACTAACTGGTGCTTACTCTATGCATTATCTTCCCTGCTGTTACAACTCGCATTAAAATTGATAATAAAAAAATTGTCGAAATCCATTTTTTGGGTTAGGTCACAAACTAAATGTGTAGTAAACCCACCACAACCCGACACGACCAATTAGTAAGGATTGTCACGTGAGCCGAACGTGCATTGCAGAGCAAACTCACAACATTTACAACGAAATATACCATTTCGCTGACTAATTGATCGTGTAGGGTGGTGGAGGGTTTACGACACAATCTCTTACATGACCTGACCCAAATAATGGATTTCATTGATAACATTGGTCACGGAAGCCTTCGCATTAAAATAAAAAAATGGTTGAAGCCGTGTTTCAAAGACCCTTGTTCCATGCAAGGAACATCATAACAGGTCCGCTATCATAGCTCATATCCACTTGTATTCAAGAGAATTGGGTTGGGCCACATAGGCTGTGGTTGATCCCAGGAAGGAGGCAGTGTGGGTCTCGCATAAAAACCACTGGGTGCCATAAAAAGAGGTGCTGATTGGTGATGAGGAAATAATAATGCAATGAGAACCTTTAATAAATATGCTTACTCTGTAATCGGATTACGTTTTTTTCTCAAACTACATTACATTATGAAAAAAGCGATCCAAAAGTAAATAATTAAGATAATTTAATTTCCTAGTGGATGTAATTGTATTTTCAACGAATATTGAAGTCTGTTGCCTGGCAGTCTGTGTGCAATTGAGCTATCAAGGTCACATCTGCTGGCTGTCCCTCCCTATGTCACATTTGCCTTGCCACCTGCAGTGTAAATACAAGTTGTGCTGAAGCAAAAGACGATTTGAGTAATTGCTCATGAGCAAACAAGATGAGAACATGAATTAACCTGCTAGCTCCGAAAACAAAACATACTCTTCTGCACCACAGTATTAATGGGTAGAGTGTTGTCGTGTCTGCCAGCTCAAGACGGCTATAGATTGACTCGACGGGTGATGTTCAGAATATATTGTCCGACCGATCGAAAATAAACATAGATAAGTAAACAAATGTGTCAGTCACTTTAAGAATGATAATAAATGCATTTTTAGAGCGCTTTCACCCGAGGGTAACAAACCTCACAGTGGTAGGTCACAATCTTGAATTAAATTCCAGGCACAGAAAGTGGCATACTCTCTACTTTCTATCGTCAAAAGGTCGCTGCAGCCTGTGGTCAATACCCTATTAGCGGAGAACAGTTTAATTGCATGGGTTTTGTAAAATATTCTGCCATTAAGGTTAAGCCTGATGTTGGTCTGTGTGTCAGAAAGAGCAGCGTTAATGTGTATGTGTATTAGACTGAAGTGGTTCATGCGTGGATTATAATTCAGTTTATTATTCAGTATATTACACAGGACATTGTCACCGTGGATTAGTTTACGCAACGAAGCTAGAATATTAATGAAAGCGCGACATATTATACCAAATCTTTACCAGAAAGTGCTGCAATTGACATGCGAAAGAGCATATGAAAAAGTGCGAACTGGAATTTGTTCAACCAAGCAAACATATGGAATCCAATTCATAGACAGCAAGGACAATCACTGTTCATTAAAATAGCAAGACATTATGTCAGGTTACTACAATATAAAGTGATGGAGTTTTGTATCCTGAGGTACATCTTTGCATATATTAATAATTTGTAAAAAGTTACTTTGCAACAAACATTAAATGTCATAAAACTATAAATAATATCTGTGCAATAATACAATCTTAGCATATTACGTTTTCATTATAAGGTTAACCGGGTCACAACGGAATACTGTGTTCTTCATAATGACTTTATTATAAACCCAGCAAGTAACCCAATTTCCATTCCCATCCATGGCCAACATCAGGAGAAAGTGTTAATTGGAATCAGTCATTGCCCAGCCTTTACAAATGCACACTGACTTGCAAGATGAAGTATGGTAAATAACCACCATCGCTGATACGGCATAGGAGACCTTCATCCAGCTGTACGCTGACAAAGGATTTTACATTATTATTAATTATTTTACAGCATTACTCCATGTACAATAAATGTAAGTATTATAATGATGTAGGTTTTCAGAGCTCGATGCATGATGATTGCTTCCAAAAGCTGCTCTTTCTGGATATCCATGTCGAGCGTTTCTCCCCTCTCCTTTCCGACGTTTCCCCTCCCACGTTAAACGCATCTTCAGGCGTGCCGTGACTGAGTGAACCGTATATGAATATGCTGCGTTATACACGTGTCCTGATGTGAGATCATAAACATGCGGGCAAGGCAGCAAATCGACTCCGACATCAGGATACACATCAAAACACAGCACACTATCGCCTGACACGGCTATCCCGAAAGAACGGCTTTGGTTGGCAATCGTCAAAGCATTAAGAGCCACACCAACAATGTATTTCATTTCAATACAGCACATTTTCATACGCCATGTGGGCCGTAAGTCGGTGGATTGCAGCGACTTTACAGATGGGACCTTCTGACATTTGTCAGTTACGAAGCGAGTCCTCGATGCGAGCTCTCTTGTGGGCAGACACCTGCCTTCACCGTTCGGCTCATTATACAACACACCGCGCAGCAGAGCATCCAGCAAAAGCAGCAAACATTGGTCAAAATACCACACTGCCATGGCCTTGCATTAACGTCAACATTCTTTCAAGTTCATTTTCAATGGCTATTATTAGTAATGTGCTTAAATTGATTACTGCCTCACTACTTTTTCTTTACCCTTTGCTTGTATGCGTTGTTACGCTGGTCAGTTAGGACATTTGCTATGTCGCAGGAATCCCGCATCCAAAGCTTGGAAGCTGACTGGATACTTTCTGCTGTATTAATAAACATAAATCTCTCTCGCTGCCAGTGCCACTCTGACAGGCGAGCAAGTGTTAATTTTAGAGAACGATGCAAGATTCCTCCCCCAACTCAACACAATCGTTTGCACAACTGGAAGTAGTTTCATTAACCAACATCACTCAAACTGCTCAGCGGCAGTCCAGTAACTTCTCATCTCATCTTATTATCTGAAACCGCTTAATCCTATATAGGGTGACGGTGAGCCGGAGCCTATCCCGGAAACACAGGGCGTAAGGCAGGAATACACCCGACGACGGGACGCCAGTCCATCGCCGGGCATTGCGGGACAATTTTAGTCTGCGAGCCAATCAACCTATCCAGGAGCATGCTTTTGGACTGTGGGAGGAAACCGGAGTGCCCGGCGAAAACCCACGCGGACACGGGGAGAGCATGCAAACTCCACACAGAAAGGCACCCGAGCCGAGAGATTCGAACCCGGGACCTTCTTGCTGTGAGGCGTCAGCGCTAACCACTGGGCCACCGCGCCGCCCAGTCCAGTAACTTGAAGCAGTATACACCGATTCTCTTAAGAGACTTCGTGTCACTCTAAGGTATAGGAAATCATGATGAATTGACACATTTTTCGATTTTAATTAAGGAAGCTGCACGACGTCACTGTGATAGGCAATGTGACGTATTTTTATTTGTGGAAAACCACACAAAGCTGAGAACATCATTGAGACCTCTTCCCCTCTGTTCATGACATCTACCTCAATGCTGCACACACAAGCCCTCCAACATTGTGAAGGCACCTTCCCACCCCTCTCATGGACTCTCTTACCCTCCTGTAATGATGTAGGTTTTCACGGATCGATGCATGATGATTGCTTCGAAAAGCTGCTCTCTCGGGACAGCCGCGTCGATCGCTCCCTCTCAATCCATTGCGACGTTTCGACTCACAGGCACATGAGGATGCCTCTAACGTGTGAGGCGAAACGTTGCGATGGATTGAGAGGGAGCGATCGACGCGGCTGTCCCGAGTGAGCAGATTTTCGAAACAATCATCTTTTCGCTTCTACCGTCTGGCAAACGGTACCACAGCATCCTGGCCACATGTAAATTTCGTCCCTCTATATACTGTAATTATATACGAATGGCATGATCATAAGGTTTTTCTAATCTTTTTCTACGACGAAGATGTACAAAAGAGGAAAGGCTGCACCATTTCTGGCAATCATACACGTGTTGATATCTTTGAACTCGAAATGGGCACCTTTAACAAAGCATCAAATGTACAAAAAACACATGCTTGTAATTTCCCAACCAATTAATGCTTACCCCTCCCGTCACAGCTGTGGAAGCTGCGTACTTGTCGCCAGCATTTTGTCTACATTGAACTTATTGTTGCACGAGCATTTCATTTGGCAAGAATTGCTGTCGTGATTGCGGTGGGAAAGTCTATCAAATTACGTCCACTTCACACCTACTGCATTCAATCTGCCAATGGAAAAGCCACTGCAACTAGACCAGATCAAGGTCCCGTGTGTGACATAATGTGTGGGTTCTACAAGTATTGTTCCTAGCCATTATCGTTTGATTGAACAAATGCTGAATGACCTTTACACAACTCGTTTCCTCATTAAGGTTTTGCCGGCAATTGTGCTACTTAATAAAGAAAGGTTTCTCTTTGTGCATAAACTTAGTACTGCTGGTAGTAAAGGCCTGTACTAGGGGCTCTAGAGTGTCCCTTTATGGGAAATTTTGCCTACTCTTGAACTCCGGCCATGCATCTTCGAACACGTGGAATTAACCAAACATTACACAGCCACACACGACCTGCCGACCAACTGTGGTGTATTCATTTCCAGTGTTGGATGGACAATGTTTTAAGAATCTTAGACCGCTGCCTAAGCCCCCCCCCCCTCAAAACATTGAAACTCGTTCCTATCATGTAACTGTGCTGTCAAGCCTCGCAGAATGAGGGGGCCAATGGGGGGGGCCCAGTAACCCCCACCAGCATGTGATGTTTTGCAGCACCTGGTGCCGCGATGACCTAATGCACAAGGCTGATGATTGACCAACGACGAGCCGTGCGTGACTCAGAACCTCACGGCGCCGCGGAATTATAAGGAGCGCATGTGCATTAGCGCGAAGCAGGTCTCCAGGGGAATCGGTGAGGAGGCAACGCGGCATGTAGGTCAGCAAGATTGTGCGTGGGCGCGCTCAGCGCAGAGGGGGATAGAAGTCGATGTGTGGTGCTATCCCGTTATGTGTGTTAGTTAATAAAGCATCGAAAACCAAGAAGTCTCTGCTCATCTGTTGTCGCTGGCTGGCTCATCTAGCGTGGAGTGAGTGCTCATATTCGCCGTGGTGTTGCCGCTGTGAGCCGTACCAAGCCCGCGCCACGTGGCCGCACGTGCACGTCAGAACCGGGTACCTGGCGGAGATCGACTCTGTACAAGAGGGTTCTCCGTCGGGCACCACGTAACAAAAATATCCACATCACCCTTGCCGATACTTTCAATGAATTGTTAATTACTCAACGATTAATCTGTTCATGACATGTTCAATACATTCAATTCACTAATGTCTCCTTGATGATTTTTTCCAGCTTACCAAGCTAGCCTTAAAACAACTTTCACGATTTCCATCACTGTCTCCTATTCTCAGCTTTCTTTCACAGATAGTGTCGTCACGTTACAAAGTAGATGCTGGAGACTCAATATATCTGCAGATAGAATTACAGAGGTCTAGTCACTGAATTTAAAATAAAGTGTGGCTGCTGAAACTGTGAATTCTCTCACCTCATCTTGTCACATAAAAAAAAATCACCTGTTTATTTTATATGTAATAACCTTTGGAAAATATTCTTATTTATGGAGGTGAATAAAAACTCAGCACATACCTCTGTAAGAAAATGACATTTGTTTACAGAGGTAGTAGGAAATATCTATAATTTGCCTGCCTTGAAGCCATTTAAAACATGACTCAAGGTGATTTTTAAAGAAAAACATGTTTTGAGCCAAGCAGGTACTGATACTCAACTGATGTTATGAGCCTGTGGAACAAACACAGATTGCAAAAGTGTAAATCCTGAACACCTAAAAATCTGAGCATTTGCAAAGAACTGACATCAATTTAACTGGGCACTAACACAATTATTCCTTTCTTTACAAGTCTTACACTAGTTTCTGTGGTACGCATCAATGTGGACAGATAATAGTAACGGTCAAAAGGAAAAGGACATAGCCCCATGGGCAGCCTCCAAAGGCTTGTGAGTTAGAGGCAGATAATCAGCCTCGAAAGAGTACACAAAATTGCTGGATTTATCTTACATGGGTACGAATGCTTGCCAAAGGAAGACAAGCCTCTCATATGGATAATGTTACTCCATGGCAGGTATGCTATGGTGATGTAAGTTGTCATGGATAAAAGTGTCTGCTAAATAATAATTAATAGAAATTATAAGCGCAATAATGTGTCTCCTTTCCATATTCGTTTTACTGAGGTTAACAGCATTTCAGCATTTAAGAAGTCACATTGCACATCGGTTCCTTAATGATGACTGGCCTCAAATATCATTGTGAACTTGCCACTAAAATACTTGCATGTGGCTTGAGTTAAACACAGTCCACTCAGTGAAAAAGTGCATCTAGCATAAAGAACAACAATGCAAAACGTTTATTTTGTTATTTGAGGCCAGTGTAGAAAGTCATACAATAAACTCATCTGAAACAAATTTTTATATTAGATGAGTATTTTCTAATACTGTGGTTTTCAACAACACAGTATCAGAAACCATTTCACCGATAAGCATCTAATGTCATGCTAAACTTACACATTGCCCTTTCTAGCTTCTATTCCGTATGACAATTCTGACAATTGTAAAGATCCAGGATCATAGAAAATGTTACACATCACACGATGTTCTTGTGTGGGTCACCTCACGCAGTAACGCCAACAACAGCCATTCGCCACAAAGTGGCGGTGACGTCACCACGGCGCATGTGCCAGGCCATATGCACCTTGAAGCCACGTGAAATAACGAGGGCTCGCTCACAGGAGATCACGGAACAGACCCAGGTATTATAGGTTGTCTGACTGATTGGCCAACACCAGTTTGAAGGACAATGTCTCATCTCATTATCTGAAACCGCTTAATCCTATATAGGGTCACGGTGAAGCCGGAGCCTATCCC
>JAZEWT010000017.1:958344-970320 GCA_036362905.1 Mordacia mordax | reverse complement strand
TCGGGTGTATTCCTGCCTTACGCCCTGTGTTTCCGGGATAGGCTCCGGCTCACCGTGACCCTATATAGGATTAAGCGGTTTCAGATAATGAGATGAGAAGTCATCGTTGTTGACAATCCGTTCTCTCCGCAGCTCTGTGCAGCGCTTTGCGACCCTCGGGTGAAAAGTGCTCTATAAATGCAATTATTATTATAATCTTTCAACTTGCATTTGGGGGTATTTATCGCGTCTCTTGATCAACCAGGTACCAAGGAAGTTGCACTGTGGCAGTTTGGACGTTACTTGACTCAAGGACACACGGCCTCACTGGTGGCTCTAAGAGCTGCACCTCGTTAAACTGACTTGATGGGATAAACAAGGCAAGAGTAAAATCTCCTTGAGGACTCTGATGTATGTTTGGATTATACCTCGTGTTATTTCGCATGGCGGACGTTTTGCTTAGTTTATTGGTCACTGAAGGAGCTCCCAGTACGTACAGAGTAATGTCATGATATTGTGCTGTACAGCCCAAACGACAATTACATACCATCGAACACAACTTCGAGAAGCTATGCTAATATCCCTTGGGCCATCCGGGTCTCTTATGCCAGCTAGATTTATGCAGCGAGGAGGACAAAGTGAACTTGAATCAGAGCAATGTTTGTTTAACATCTTGTCACGCACATCTGAGAGGTGGTAAGCTGTCTACGGATGGAATAAAGTCTTGTGTCCATGCGCAAAGGGGGAAAAGCAATATATGCAGGTGATGTCACCATACGCAGAATTCTGCTATAAAAATCTCCAAACCTGATCAGTTTATCCACTTTGAACTGTTAAACAACCACATCTTAATCACTGCTCTTCCATCATAATACAAGTAGCAAAAATCGATCTACAAAATGTTAACTCAATGCTTAACTAGTTAGATCAATGGGTCATGGAGACCATGGGGGAGCGGTTGTCATGTAAAGTGTGAGAGAATCAATGTAACGATGCAGCAGTCTGCCGTAAATAAATATACTTCTGAAGCTTCATTTAATCTTTAATAGAATTTGACCTTTGCGCGCACCTGGACCACTGTGTACACAAGATTCTGTATCCCAGCTATGCATCCTCACCAAATATGATTCAACAATAATACCCAAATAAATAAGCTACACATGCCACATTTTCACCATGTGATTTAAAATACCAGAGGAGGGAAGAGAGTAGGAGGTGGTCTAGTTATTAAGCGAATATAAGCCCTGCTAACACTAGATAGTGCAACATTAAACTACAGTCATTTCAATTGTAAAAAAAAAGATAAAATAATAATTTTACTCTGCACTTCCGTTTAAATTACATGCATATGTAGCACATAATGACCTGATGCATCATCATTTAACTTGTAAATCACTGCTGCCCAGTGACTCACCCCAAAGTGCACTGTGCCTTCATCCAGTCAGCTTTAGTAAAGGTTAAAATGCTTGGCAATATATCTTAATTTGCTCCCACGCAGACAGCTAGTCAGTGAAAGTGCAGTCATCTCCGCGCAACAGTGATGCATTAAAATAACCGCACTTAGTTCCATGTGTACATCTCAGGCTACAGTCACAATCGCAGACCTGACCACGACCAAACGGGAACATTTGTCATCAGAAACACACACTTCCAAGCCTGAGACAGATTGAGATAATTCAGCACATTCATGCATAAATTATTCATTCGGCTACAAAAATAAGTATCCAAATGTCCATCCCAGCACTTTTACCAGTGCTTTATGATATTGTGACAAATCATTTTGCAACGAGTATTTTAGGGATCTCATCTCATCTCATTATCTGAAACCGCTTAATCCTATATAGGGTCACGGTGAAGCCGGAGCCTATCCCGGAAACACAGGGCGTAAGGCAGGAATACACCCGACGACGGGACGCCGGTCCATCGCCGGGCATTGCGGGACAATTTTTAGTCTCCGAGCCAATCAACCTATCCAGGAGCATGCTTTTGGACTGTGGGAGGAAACCGGAGTACCCGGCGAAAACCCACGCGGACACGGGGAGAGCATGCAAACTCCACACAGAAAGGCACCGGAGCCGAGAGACTCGAACCCGGGACCTTCTTGCTGTGAGGCGTCAGCGCTAACCACTGCGCCACCGCGCCGCCCTATTTTAGGGATATTCTAAGCATATTGAGCTGAATAGCTCTGTAAAGTAATTTTAGGTGATGCCGCGTGTTGTTTTCAGTTGTTGTCCAACATTTCTCTGTATGCCGGAAGCCTCTTCGGCAAGTCACAGCACATATAGTGAAGTGGCAGACATCGTGACAGTTAAGTATTCAGATGCTTTAAATAACAGATTGATCATCACTGTGGGTTACTGCACCTTTGCATATGGAAATGTAATCCTCCCACTGTCCAAAAACACTACTGCTGCTGCCTTGATTAATTGGCCACCTGAGTAAATAACCCCTGGTGCCCTGCAATGTACTGACGTCACATCATGGGTATAGCCCCGCCTTGCACCCTCTGTCTGTCGAGATCGGCTCCAGCCCCCCCACAACCCTGTACAAGATTAAGCGGGTATTGATAATGATGATGATTATACACAGGAGCATCGCTGTCAACTAAATAACTTGGCAGGCGCCTCCTAAAGGAATGAGCCTCAGTGCGAGCCTCGTTTGGGTAAACAAGCACAATAATAATACAAAAACAAAGTCTACTTCATGTCAGTGCCAATGGCAAATTCCACTAAAAAATAACACCAGCCACCCATGCTAATATGCAACAGAGATTAAATTGTTTTCATATTAACTTAGCTGTCCTCAAATAATTCGGATGACCCACAGAGAAAGTTTTCAAAAAAAATAACACAGATAAGCAGGAATACAGGATTGATATAAGTAGGCAAGTGAACAAATGTAACTGGAAGGTTACATGAAGAAAAAACATTATTAGAGTGAGGAAGGCACATGCGTGTCATGCACAGACGTAGTAACATATAGATATAACCAAAAAGTTGGGCTGAGAGACACATAGGATGAAGGAACCATTCAGATAGGATTGAACACAGGCAAAAATCATTATTATCAAAACCTGCTTAATCCTGTACAGGGTCGTGGGGGGCCAGAGCCTATCCCGGCAGACAGTGGATGCAAGACGAGGTTAAACCTTGGCTGTTACGCCAGTAGATCACAAGGCAATGGGGACAATTCACTCAGGAGGACAATTAACCTAGGCAGCAGCATGTCTTTGGGTGGTGGGAGGAAAACGGAGTACCCGGCAGAAGCCGACGCAGACACGGGGAGATCACGCAAACTCCACCCAGAAAGGCACCCGAGCCGGGAATCGAATCCATTTGCCTTCTTACTGTGAGACAACAGCGCTACTCACTGCGCCACCGCGCTGCCCACAGGCATTCTCTCCTGTCATGTCAGACAGCAGTGACACGCTGTGTTTTAAAATTGATAGACTGCTCAATCGTACTGTGTGCAGCCGCAAGATGTGAGAAGCGATACATCAGTGAAAGCGTCCTCATCACACTGCCCTGTGAGATTAAATTTCTTCATTACTTTAAACGCCATTTGGCTGCAACAGTAATCTATGTTCAGTTTTAGATAACTGCTCACACAGTAATCTCATTACACTGCGATGTTTCCCAATGGGGAGTAACGGCAATTGTTCAATAAAACAATGAAATTGTGGAATATTATATATTTGTCTCAGCCTGAAGCACATTCATTTCATACAAACATAAGATTGTTCAGGCTTTTGTTCCACCATTACAAATTAATCGGAAGCAAAATCATACCTGAGCATGGAACCAAGAATGTAAAAATAGATGGTAAATACAACCATGAAAAGCACAACATTCGCTCTTAGTTAATATATGCTCAACTCAAAACATAGTTGGCACGCACAAGTGTGAATAGATATCAAAAGAGTGTGCTTCTTACCTGAGCAAATGGGAAGACGAGGGTTAGAATAAAGTTTGACAGCCAACTGACAATCCCCGCGATGGTGAATGCGGCCGGCCGATAAGACTGCTCAAACAATTCCCCCGTCAGAATGAATGGAATTCCACCTGCCAAAAGCAATAGAGTGTGTCTGAATGCAGTAAGCAGTACAAGCTGTAAAGCATATACAGTTAAATTATATCTTCCACTATCCCGATTATACGGCCTTCATGTTATAAACCACTCCCTAATAGATCTGTAAAAACCCGTTAGAGAAGCATAAAATCATTATTATTAGTACTTAACCGTGGATAACAGGTGTATCATGGAATAGTTACCGAATGATAACGCTACATTATCTTCTATACTCATCTCATCTCATTGTCTGAAACCGCTTAGTCCTATACAGGGTCACGNNNNGCAAACTCCATACAGAAAGGCACCCGAGCCGAGAGATTCGAACCCGGGACCTCTTGCTGTGAGGCGACAGCGCTAACCACTGGGCCACCGCGCCGCCCCCCTCTTCTATACTAACACAACACAAACACGAAACTTGAATATCTCTCATCAGCACACCACTAACACTAAAGTACAACGGGTAACAGTAACACAACTTTTTATTATTAGTCACTAATGCAGAGATAATAAGACAGTGGAGCTATCTTTAAAAAAAGCACCTATTTCATTCATATATTTCAACAGATAGTTACGTGGAAAATATGTAAATTCCATCAAACAACAAAATCTGCTAATAACAACTCTGCACCACGCACATATAACATAACCACAATAAAAAATATATATAGCTGGATGAAGTCTCATTGTTTTATTGCATATAAAGGATTAATCAGCTTATACCACTTAGGCGATGAGTTCAATGGCAACTTACAAAAATCACCATCTCACAATATTTAATATCAACCAATTTATATCCACTGCTGGATGGAGTGCTCCTCACACACAATTGCCTCTTGCGATGCCACAACTCATATTAATCTTGATGTCACCGTAATATCTCTACAGCAACTACGCTTTCAGAGCCACACTCTCTTTCACGACCATGCCACCATTATTAGTCTCAATTGGGCATCATTGCGTCTCGAGATATGTTCAGCCCAAGCACATTTATACTTCTTTACAGCGAATGTGAGGTTTACGATTTGTGACTGTTCCCTGCTGCGTGCCTTATCATTCAGTCTCTCGGTGTAATTTCGTCAATTGCAGCCCTATTTGCTTTAAGGTTATTTCAAATATATAGTTCCACTGTTATTTTCCAGCGAACATGTTTCTGCTCCTAATGTCATTTATCATATGTTATCACTTACAGTATAATACATGACATACAAGTTCTGGCAGTATATTACGGACATGTTAATGTTAATACAGATACATTCACGGATCCACTTCATTTAATCTGACTGTGAAAAAAACCTCTTCTATGCTTTTCTATCTGTGATTGTGATTCCTATTATAAGCACACCCTAGATGATCTATGGACATTTTTATTAATGTGAGGTGAAACGTCGCGAAGGAGAGAGGAGGAACGATCGACGCGGCTATCCCGAAAGAGCAGCTGTTGGAAGCAATCATCATGCATCAAGCCGTGAAAACCTACATCAGTAAATTCATCCCATTACTTGCACTGTTTCTTTGGTTAAAATCGTGATCCGCTATGTAAATATGGTAGCAGGATCCACCCATAGCACTTTCAGAGTAAAGTCAGATAAGAGGGGACTATCAGTAATGTAGTTATGCTTGTGAAGAGTGACCAGTGCACTCGGTCTAAACGAGTAAAACAGTAACATCATTGTACACTGCATTGTACATTGCAGGGTACGCGCATATGTAATGAGGCTGATCGTGTCCATACAGCTATTAATGATTGCACGTACAAAATTAACCTCGTACAAACTGGTGCAATAGCAGATAAAGAGTAATTATTATGAGATACGCTAAGATACTAATAATATTTAAAGCTATCCTGTAATTTTTGCACATTATAGAAGTGCATTGACAGTACAAGACAATGTTGTATATAATAATAATAAGTGCACTTGGAGAGCGCTGTTCTCCTTTACAGACAGCATCCCAAAGAATGATTTTGAGAACCCCAGTAATAATATACGAAAACAAGCGTTTACGTCTCCATCAGAGTAAAATTGGGAGTTTAATAGCATGTCAAAATTAAGCGTCACGAAGTTTTTTTTGTTCGGATAGCGTGATAGAACCATTTTTCGGATGCACAGCTAAGAACTTCGTGACCTAATTTTTATTGCTACTCATAGATAACAAGCGTGAAAATTGAAAATCTAAACTGGTCAGGCCTGGGCCTTCCTTCACCAAACCGCATTGATCACAACTAAAATGGCTACTAAGCCTTTATCCAGCAGTAATTTACTAAAGGCTCTGTATCATTGTTATGTACTTTTTTCATAAAATAAAAATCTAAGCTTACCAGGTCCAAAACAGAAGCATGCAATGACTGCCAAGACACAGGCAAGGCTCAGATACGACATCCAACTATATGAGTCCTGTCAAGGAGAAAATGTATCTTAAAAGTCAACATTCACCATAATTAATCAGTGCAATGCATTCAGCTTATTAGCAAATCAGTTATAAACAAGCTGTAACCAATAAGCAGATGAAAGTTTAATTTAAAACACACAATTTATGTCTGTGTACCTGAAGATTAAGTGCCATTGTCAAGACTCCATATAGCACAGCCATCGCTCCAAATCCGAAAAGCAACAGTGATCGTCTTCCAAGCTTTTCCATCACAAGACCCTATAAATAACAAAGAAATACGACAAACTGCGACACGAGCAAAAATTACACTCTCATTGGGAATGCAGAGGAGCTGCCATGGTTTATGAACTACCAGCCTCCCAATTAGGGGATGCAAATTCTGAATGAGAGTGCACATAATATATTAGATTACATTAAAAACAACGCTTTGCGTTTTAAATATTTAAGCCGTACAACTCAGTGGTGACTGCTATGCACTACTTACTGAGAAAAGGGAAGACAAGACTTCTGTTCCACCAGTGGACATGATGGCATAAGGAGTGATAGACGGCTCAATGCCAGCTTGTCTAAATATGCTGCTCGTATAAAACCATATCTGCAAAGACAGACAAAATGAGTTCCATGGAAAAACGCACACATCCACAGCAGCGCCCATCATTTATGTCAACCAATGCAGTGGAATCTCGGCTGCACATGTGCACATTGTGAGCATTGTACTGGACAGCCACCAAATGTGATTTGTGCATTTGCTAACGAAAAAAAATGAAAGTTTGCCTCCAAATATCACTGACGGAATAAAACTTTATATACACACTGCAGAATCACATTTTACATGGTTTTCGCTTAAGGACAGTCACTTCTAAGCAGTGTGAATAATTTTCTGCTCGTTTCCATGCAAATGCCATGTTAAAGCCAAGGACGATGCACCCTCATGACAAAAGGTGTTAATAGGTAGCCGATAAACTCACGGCGTTCACGCCACACAGCTGGTAGCAGGCCATGGTGACGGCGACAGTGATGACCTGCCAGCGCACGGCACGGTCACGGAGGAGTCCCCACAGCGACACCATGGTGACGGACGATTGTGCGACGCCTTCCGCCTGTATCTCCACCATCTCACGCTGCACGTCCTGACGCACAAGCAGCCTCTGCAGGACTAGGAGGAAGTAGCACACCGAGCCAATGAGACCGCTCAACGTCTCAAGCATTTCAACATCAACGCACGTCTACCCGAAATCTGTTTTCGACATTCTCTCTACTTCACTGCCAGCACAGAATTAACCTGATGCCCTACACCTTCGAGTAGTGCCTTTATTTCCAGCATTGGTTTCTTGCTGAATATTTTCCATGTCAGTGATAGACTATAACGGGGACGTGTGATTACGAGTGACAATCAGGGACAGGTATGTTGGATGTGATGCGTTGGATGCAGAAATCCTTTCCAGGTTACTGACATCGACAGACCTGGCTAAAATTATGCCCTGATGTTAGATCGTCGTGCCTTTGTAATGCTGTCAAAGAAAGGGCCTGATGTCTTCCCATGTAATCATGTTCCTTTAATTCTTTAATGTCCACTAATTTTTGTCAATGAATGGAGATGCCACAAGCACAACATTAAGCTGTTTTCCTAGGACAAGTGACTTGCTTCACGATATATTACATTATTCTCTATATAAAAAATATTATATGTGTCTTACGACAGGTTCCAAGCAGGTGGGAATTTTTTTTTTACATTATTCTAATTTCATTGTCATTGCGGAACACAAACATGGTTATTTAGGACAAAGCAATAATGATATACTAAGTGGCCATGAAGGATTCATACATTCTTTAAGGATAATCCGACAGCTATTGCAGCTATGTAAATATAACCGTAAAAAAGACACTCACACTTAGCAATGCGAAGGTTATAGCATACGAGTTTCAGTCCACGTGGTGCATTGTATTGGTGACAACATATGGCATGTTTTTCCCTGCCCTGTTGAAATGTGGTTTCAGCCTTGTTTTGTTTTTGCACCTGGACCACGAGAAACGTAATTTAGTTCCTCTGTATACTACAATTGTATCTATTGCGTCCCAGGTGTTCATGAATATTTCTGGTGTAAGTTGTTTAAATGCTTTAGTTTTCTGCGATTGAAGATCACTGTTTTGGCGAGCATAATTTTTCCAATAATCTTGACATTCGACTATACATCTCAATTGTCTCTTCCAATTAGAATTCTTTACAAGACGATAACTTTATAGCATGGATGCTTCCATGGTGTAAGCGTGTGCACACTGGATTCGTAATCCAGAGGCCGTTAGTTCAATCTCCCCACATGACAACTGAAACCGTGGACAAGTTTAATCATTACCCCTGCCTCTTTCCACCCAGCAGTCATAAAATTAGTTTATTGGTCAGTTGCATGTGGTGGGATAAGATGTAGGTACTCCCACCTCTACCAAGTGGGCACTAAGGAAAAGTGAGCCAAATACCATTTAGTAGGGCTCTCTAGTTCTCTTATGGAGGCTTTTCCACTGGCAGTGGTGTGAGCAAGAAATTTCAGGGCTACACCTTTACCTTTACTTGATACCTTTATAATTCCCCTGAAATGTATTTGAGCAAATGGCACCTTTCTCTGCTCCTCTGACGTCTTGCCTCTCTAGAAGAAGGTAGCGTGGGCTCTCTGGCAGGAAAGGCAAGGTGGAAAGCTGCACAAGGGCTGGCACTGCCATGATGCCAAACAAGATGCCCCACTGTGATTCCTGCCACCGTGACGAAGAGGCAGAAGATGCCAGGGGAAGGAAAGAACATTAACGAGCGCATTTCAGGCCTGACGTGACGACAACTTATTTGTCAACAAAGGCAATAGTCATAGAACCTTTTATTATTACTAAATATTCCTCCAGTTCACAACTGCAATAAATCCCAAATTCGGGGACTATTTTTTTTATTGTGTACAAACTGCCAATGTGAACTATATAACAGAAATAACATAATTTAGTCGTGTGAATGGTACATAGCAGCATTAAAAGTGAATATGACAGGAACAATTAAAGGCATAAGCGCATTACAGAACATTTTGTCATAACCACAAAATCTGACTTTCTAAAACAAATTGAGTGAACAGAAAGAGATTCTGCTCTTTTTTGCCAGAGACCACAAGACCCACATTACGTGTATGAATATGCAAGAAAACGCACCTTGCCCAGCAGCTCTTTCAAATTCATCACCTGTCCTGTGAAGATCCCTAGACAGATGAAGATGGCAGAGAACTGGCACATGGATCCGCGTAGATTCTTTGGGGAGATCTCCGCAAGATACATGGGCAGGACGCTGAGGGAGATGCCTACGTAGAGAGAGATACATTATTCAATGTCCATAGTTCTGTGAGGATGTCATTGTCACAACAGTAATCTTTTTAAGAACCCAGGAGTAATTTCAGCCACAGTTGTCCAGCATTGAAGTCCAGAAAATATTTCCCGGGTTAATGGTGGTGTGGGAGGAGGACTTAAGGATTGAGGTCCCTCCAGTAAATAATTTATGACAACTTTAGTCCTGGTTACACAACAGTGGGACTCTTTAATGAATAGGTGGCATATAATGATGCATCCATGCATTGATAAAAATTATATTTCTGCGTTCTATACATACTATGACAGTATACTATTCAGTATACGTAAAAATAATAAACATATCCCAAGTGAAATATTACAGGTATGCTCATATACACATAAAATGTACACACGAAGTGGATATTACACATAACAAAGAAGCACAGGACCACAGCAACGGAACAAAATACAATCCATTTTTGAATTCAATCTCGTGTATGAATAGACAACTCATATTACCAGTGGGGTGGAAAATTGTCAGATGGCTAATATGCTGTATTAAATGTATACTAACACAAGGGTAAGTGAGAATTCAACACTTGTAATACCACTGCTAAAAAATATTAAACATGGTTATTCAACACTATGGGTACTTTTTGCCAGCATACATTATAAGATTACAACAGGTTATACCGTATCTGGCGATTATGCAGGTGTTAAGATCTTAATGCAGGCATAATTGCCAGATACGGTAAAACCTGTTGTAATCTTTTATATGGTTATTCAAACTTCGAAGTATATCAACAAAAATCACCGTTCACCACGTGTGAATTCTTGATAACCGTACAGAACCCAAGTCATTGTCCCTTAAATTAGTACGACACATCCAACATTCCAGTAAGTCAGTCATCACAAGACATGACGAACACTGCAGTTTGTAAAAGCTTAAAATAAGATATTTTAATGGGTTAAGGTTGCTTTATAACACAAAACTTAAGCGCATAACCCGTGCATTTAAAAAAACTTGAGCAAAAATGTAACATGGCATCTAACAAAAAGCAAGGTCAGTGGTTTTGCAAGGTCAGTGGTTTTGTTTTTCATGTAATCTAACAGCATTAAGCAACAGTGAACTGAATCACTGCAGAACCATATAAGACAATTATACAATATTATTAAGGTTGTTTATGTATGTTCTTCGGAGAGTCTTGGAAGGTTTTTGCAATACGTTGTGATGTTTGCTACGTGATGTTGCTATGTTTAATTCAAACTAAGAAATGTGCTGGTAATAGTTTAGTATTGAGATGTGTGGCCAATCCAAGTTATAGAGTATGTTGTGTTTTAGCTATGGAAGACAACTTGAAAATACAGAGGAAGCCCATGCAAAGCAAGGGGAGATCGTTGTTCATGATTACAGCAGAAACTACCCAGTAAGCTTGCAAGCTATAAATGCAGGATTCCTGCAACACAACAAAATTCCGAAATCACCAACGTAACAAAGCAAATAATATACAAACTCCAGACACAGAGGCATATAAATCTGAAAAATTAATCCAGCCTCTTTTCATACTGAGTTACAAGTATTGTTATAAATGTGCCACTGCTGCCCAATGTAAAGGATTTTTAACTGCCATATTATTTGCCTTTTAAAGTAATGGCATTTTATTGTTGTACTGAAAAAAAAAACAAATACAAATGTTCACAATACAACAAAAGCTTAGAACTATTTTACAGATGAATAAATTGGTGCAACAAAGATAAAATATAATCGCCCCAAAAAGTTTTGTTACTCTTCTGCCAAAGATGTCTCAGTAAAATTATTTGCAAAATATCTGTGCAGAATCTTGTAAAAAAAAAAGCAGAATGAATCCTCAGGAGCAACAAACGTTATTGCGTATTTTTGAAACAACCCCAGCTGCATCAAAACTACAAATGGAATACGCGACTTGAAAAAACTTCACATTTTTAATCTTTTATTTGTAATGTGAATACAGGAGCAATGGATCTATCAAGCATTATCTGGCAAGTCAGCAGCAGCTCACATGTGTGGGTGCTTCATCACACTGTGGTTGCAAACTCATCTAATGAGTGAATACTTTTCCTGGTGACTGTTACATTTATTATAGAAATATGACCACAGTATCCTTCCAGTAGGCTCACCACCCGCAGGAAGGTCCGTGAGGGGCCGGTGCAATGTGGTTTGGGTAGCAGTCGTGGCGGGGGGCC
>JAZEWT010000017.1:945582-956153 GCA_036362905.1 Mordacia mordax | reverse complement strand
GAAGTGTCTGGGGTGAGGGAAGTTTGGGCATCGCTGCTTAGACTGCTGCCCCCGCGACCCGGCACCGGATAAGCGGAAGAAGATGGATGGATGGATGGACCACAGTATTATTGGGTAATTGATGAAAATCTAATTTGTTACAACCAATAATAGGGAGTGAATCCAGCTACATATACAAACAAGCAAATAAAATTGTGGATGCCACCTCTTATTGACAAATATTCAGCCAGAGTACAAATATAATGCCAGTTTCTGTAACTATGATTATAAAGTGTATTGATCCCTTTAAAAATACACTATTATCAAATTTGCATTCAACTTGTATCCGGTACCAGTTTTTACTGTAATTAAAAGCAGATAAAGGGGGCGAGGACAGTAACATTCGTATGAAGAGGTGTGCCCACCTGCATCAATGCCCACGATGAAACGGCCTAGGAAAAGCATTTCCCAGGAGCCGGCGAGTGAAGACAGTGACATCAGCAAGGCTGCCAGGATGGTCAGGGAATTGTTGAGAAGCAGTGTCCCTTTCCTGGAGACAACAGGAGCAGATGGGGCCAGGAGGACACTAAAGGATCATCTGTTCATTATTGTCATCTTCACAAATTTACCACCTTTAACTTTATTTTACTGATAAAAGCCACCAAACCCCCTTCACAACACACAAGTACAGATGTAATGCTAGGTGATGGAAGTATGATTACAAATTATCTTTCTCCCTTAAAAAAGACACGAGTATCGAATTTTCATTCGACCTGTAGCCCACACCAATCTTTTCTGTAATTAGGAAACAGATAGAGGGAGGCAAGTACAGAAAATAACACCAACAAAATAATGACATCTAAAAAAAGTAACTAAAACATACTTATATGTATGTCATTTAATTCATTGGATTTGTGTTTTTAAATAAGCGTAGAAGACTAAAAAAAATAAGCAAATTGTTTTGATCGCGTAAAAATTCTAGTAACGTACGATTTCTAAGAGTGAAGAAAAGAGTCTGAGAGGATATGCCACAAATCATTACAAGTAGACAATGGAGTCTAATTAAACTGGACTCAGCACCATTAACATCTTGAATTATTTTGGCATGATAATGTTAAAACCAAATACACCTGTCTGCCTGCTTAAAATTATACTAAGAGGAACACATGGAGGAGTGAACTATGAGGGTTAATTACACAATTGATGACAGAATGTGAGCAAAAGGACATCTACCAAGGAGATAAAGCGATGAAAGAAGTTTAAATGACGGTGAGAGGCAATTGTTTTATTGCACTATCATGGGGTGTAAATGGATTGGGAATGCCTTCTTCCAGCAGTGTATCAACCATGAATAATGATGATGTTGACCATTTAAACTAAAATTGTTGCCGTATGAACTGAAAGACAGCCGCAGTCACAATGTACGAGCAACCCAAATACAGCGTCGATAATATGTAAATATTTTGCAACGATACTCATGTCCAATGTTAAGCCAAGAGTAGCTGAAACTGCAGCAGAAACAATTATGTAAAATGTAATGTACAGTCGTCAGTGGTAACAGTTTTGTTTGTGAAATATGACGTTAAAAATAAAAGAATCCCATTTTGCTCTTGTATAATAATATTGAACACTTCGCACCCTCTGTCAAAACACGACTGATTGGTGTCCTCTCCAGAGCCAAAAGAAAGAGAACAACCATTTGTTATATTTCCATATAAAGATCCGGCTGTAAATCAAGTACATTATAAACATAAATTAACAATGACCTATATTTGGTCTTCATTTTGACATTGTTCATATATATTATTATCCAAACACAAGTGTGATTCTAGGTGCTACATACGTATAATGTAACATATTAACAAACCCTATCTAGACAAACTTAATTGCCTCTATTCTTTTACCATAAAAACTTGTTTCATTGCAGATTCAAATTTGTATTACATAGCTTACACTGGAAGGTTTAATTGTACCTGCCAAATCGCTGAACCATGAATCTCATGATCAGGGCTCCTACAAGGCCCCCAAGAGACATGATGGAGATGGTGAAATACCACAGCAGCAAGACTGAGTCATCTGACAGTGATATACTCCACCGGTCCAGCCACGTTGCATTGATGAAATCCTTGATATACTGGTCAGGTGAGAAAGCAACAGTTTCATGTGTATTATGTAACAAAATAAATAATACCATAATAACGTCTTCCCCCATCTGTCCTTCCACCGAAATAAAAGCATTTCTTACACATCACATAAGCGGTATTATTTGTTGGAAGTACGCTATCAAGTACACAATTCCAGCACCACTGGTTCATCAACACAATCAGCTCCAGGAATGGTTTCAATATTCATAGTTTCATCGCAGTTCAAATTGATTACACCGATGCTGAACTTGCAGCTAATATTCTAATCTGCAATATATATTTGCAACCTTTAATGTTTATAGGATGTATGCTGTATGCTGTATGTGTCTTTGTTATTCATTTTGTTGTTTAAATGCTCCAAATATAACAACAATGATCATTACAATGATCATTTAGTGATATCTCATCTCATCTCATTGTCTGAAACCGCTTAGTCCTATACAGGGTCACGGTGAAGCCGGAGCCTATCCCGGCAGACACAGGGCGCAAGGCAAGGATATACCGACGATGGGACGCCAGTCCATCGCCGGGCACTGCGGGGCAATTTAGCCTGCGAGCCAATCAACCTATCCAGGAGTATGCTTTTGGACTGTGGGAGGAAACCGGAGTTCCCGGCGAAAATCCACGCGGACACGGGGAGAGCATGCAAACTCCACACAGAAAGGCACCCGAGCCGAGAGATTCGAACCCGGGACCTTCTTGCTGTGAGGCGACAGCGCTAACCACTGGGCCACCGCGCCGCCCATTTAGTGATATATTTTTAAATAATATTATTACTATTTAATATTATTTAGCAGACGCCCTTATCCAGGGCGACTTACATCATCATAGAGGTGTGAGGAAAATACAGCGAGGCAGCCGTGCATTCAACTGGCACCAATATTTGCCAGACACTGCGTATCCTGGTCAACATATGCCGCAAGGTGGGGGAATGGGGGAATACCAGGATGTGGTGCCTCTACATCGCAGAGCACACTTTTTTTTTTTTGGGGGGGGGGGATTTTCTCAGCAGGCCAATTAACCTCGGCCGGAGCGTGTATTTAAATGGGGGGAGGAAACCGGAGTACCCGGCGAAAACCCACGCGGGCACAAGAACATGCAAACTCCACACAGAAAGGCACCCGAGCCGGGAATCGAACTGGGCGCCTTCTTGCTGTGAGGCGACAGTACTGCTCCCTGTGTCACCGTGGCGATATGAACACAATTCGAGGGTAGCAGTTGCCACAGTGTTTAGTGCACTGCACTATGTATCTAAAGGACTTCGGTATGACTCTGGGCTGTGGCTGACATCATTGGTCACTATTTAATGAACAATCCTGGGATTCCCCTTTGCCAAATCACAATTAATATGGTCATCCTTGTTGTTCTGCAATGCTGTGTATATAAAAAAAAACCCAAAAAATGTTGTTGCTGTTGATTTTCCATTCTGGTGCCACAGCTTTGTGAAGCGCTTTGTGACCCTCGGGTGAAAAGCGCTCTATAAATACCATTATTATTATCCTACCTTTATGACCAACAGTGTGGATATACCTCATCCAAATGGAAGACCTCTATACACATATAGGCCTTAATAAAACGCCGCCAACATATACAGCATCGTTACAGGTGAAATCTAATTTGACAGGTAAATTGCAGCATTGCCAAAGTACATTAGAATGTCAAGCATGTTTTTTTTTAATAATTAAATGCAACAGTGATTATCAACTATATATTCAATGTGACTAAAATTCTATATTTGGAATAATATTTCTCAACCATTTGTCAATCAACTGACGAATGAAAGCTTCCCTATGGCATGTTGGTGAGGTTTTTAATACAATATTTCAAGTTGCTCAGGGTTGCTTGAACTGATGTTAATCGTATCTGGGAATTGCATACAAATGACGGGCATCATAATGTCATGTGCTCACCGAAAACTAATATGAGAGATGATTTTATATTTCTTATAATCCATCACAGACCATAATAAACCATCAGAATGTACACTTTTGACTATACTACACAGCACCGTTAGCACAGCTAGTGAATAGGCAGGTTACTCCTACCTGTTCTAGGACATCTGGCCATCAGGGAAGAGTTAGCCAAATATTCGATCGAGGGGCTCTTTGAGCTACGCTTAGTTGAGGCCTTTCCAGCAGCAGTGACCTAGGGCGCAATTCCTGCGCTGAAACTTCACACTTTTTGACCTTATCGACAAGTATAGCAGCCAACCAATTTCCACTGAAGTCAATCTAATTTTAACGTCTTTGATCTCATTCAAAGGCTAATAACAATTAAATGTCCAATCTTCCCATTGACATGCAAAAAGGCTGCATTGGTAATAATGCATCTTTGCAAACACTCCTGTGCGAGTTGTGATTGAAAAACAATGCCTAACATTGCCCATGGAATAATGTGATGTACTCCCATTCAAGTCTGCACACCTTTTAAAATTACTGCATAAACTTAAGTAAAATTGTTCTTTTAAGCAATGAACACAAAACACGACGGCTCTTATTTCAGAAGAAAGCGTATTAATACAAAATTTTGACACAGTAATTCTCCAATTTATATGTAAATAATATCACATAGAGGCTCCAGTAGAATACTGCCTTTTATCCGGTAAGAATGGTGGAGGCAATAATGATTCACATCATCGCTAACACTTTCAAGGAACCTACAGCTGGAAGCTGGCAACACAATTATCTCATCTCTCATCTCATTATCTGAAACCGCTTAATCCTATATAGGGTCACGGTGAAGCCGGAGCCTATCCCGGAAACACAGGGCGTAAGGCAGGAATACACCCGACGACGGGACGCCAGTCCATCGCCGGGCATTGCGGGACAATTTTTAGTCTCCGAGCCAATCAACCTATCCAGGAGCATGCTTTTGGACTGTGGGAGGAAACCGGAGTACCCGGCGAAAACCCACGCGGACACGGGGAGAGCATGCAAACTCCACACAGAAAGGCACCGGAGCCGAGAGACTCGAACCTGGGACCTTCTTGCTGTGAGGCGTCAGCGCTAACAACTGCGCCACCGCGCCGCCCCGCAACACAATTATGGTTGTGGAAATTTGTTCCTTCATTGGCAGTCCCAGTGTTAAGAACTATATGACCTCTGTCAAAAAGTCAGTCGTCTTGTATGGGCAATAAAAGACATGGTTCTCGTGATAGAAAAGGATAACACAATCCCGTATGTTCTCACTCTTCACGTCAAAATAAGTTGTTTAATGTTACGTTCAAGATTGGGTTTTTTACCAGATGAATGTAGCAAGATGTTTTTATCTGAAAGGTTCAAAATGTGTTTTTAGGGTTTTTAAATGTGTCAAGGTCTCTGAATGAAATTAAGCCTCTTCTTTCAAGTCAATCAGAAAGACAATGCCTGGCCCAAAGCAAATTAATGTCATGTTTAAAAGCCTCACAAATATATTTCATGGTTATTTTAAAGTAGACCATGTCTTTTGCTTATCTGTATATTTTATGCAGCTTAATATGATAAAGGTTTAGCCCTGAAATTACATGATCACGCCACTATAGGAGAAAGAGCCTACAATAGACATAGTTCTATCGAGCCCCTCTGGATTAAATGTACTTATACACATTACATCCAACAAAAAGAATGAATTCTACCATTGTACATTTTTTAAAAATCCCATTACAAAAATTGATTTGCAATATACATAACCATTACTGACCTTCAACATGAATATGAACTGAGAAATACAAAAATAGGTCTGAAAGGTTGGGCCAACATTAGAGAATAACAAGAACATAAACATAATGTGCCGGTTATAAGTATCCACCAGGGAATCAATTAATTGTTCAGTTACAGACTTAATCAGGCACAGATAGTTTTTTTAAGATCCTCAGTCAACTACAGCTCCAAAAGTTGACAATAGTCATGTATGCCCATTACATACAACAGTAATCAATATACTGACATCAATCCACGAGCACACAACGTACTGCACTTATCGCATTATTAAACAATTGTTACATTGTTACACTCCTATTGGTTAACATCAGTGGTGAGTGACATCTAAACCAGCGTTAAGGACCCCAAACTACAGCATCGCACACGGAACCGCATGGAAAAGCGATGACAAAAACCCTGACTGACACGGCCCAGAGGCCCTTCATCCATCAGTGGATGTGATATTGGGGGTATAATTATAATTTAACTGCTGGTTAACTAATGTGACAGCACTTGGAACTATCCAATATTGCCTATGCCTCTACATGCATTTGAACAAAAAAACGCTGTGGAAACACATACATCTGTAGGGCCATTCACCACCGACATATTGTATCCAAAGAGAAAAGATGAGCCGAACGCGGCGCTGACTGCTGAGAAAAACAGGACTCGTGAGAAGCCCTGTTAAGACAGCACAGAGGGGAGGGTGAGATGAACATTTCCTCTTTGTTTCTGTATAAAAACACGTCCACGTGCATCACACATACAAATGATCTTTCTCAGTTTCAATACACAGGTCGCTTGTGTGTGAACCTCAAATAATAATACTGTATGCACTGATGTAGGTGTGCACGGCTCGATGCGTGATGATTGCTTCGAAAAGCTGCTCTCTCGGGACAGCCGCGTCGTTCGCTTCCTCTCTCCACTCCTCACGACGTTTCGCCTTAAACGTTGGAGGCATCTGCAGGTGCTCCTCCAATGTGAGCCGAAACGTCACAATGGGGAGAGAAGCGATCAACGAGGCTATCCCAAAGGGAGCTGCTTTTGGAAGCAATCATCATACACCGAGCTGTGAAACCTTACATCGTTACACTTTTAACTTTGTTGCTTTACGCACGTTTCACTAAATATTGCAGCAGCATATCCAAATGTTGACATTGAAACAAATAAAATGTCATCATCATTATCAATACCCACTTAATCCTGCACAGGGCGCAAGGTGGGGGAATACCCAGGATGTGACGCCAGTACATAGCAGGGCACTGGGGGCAATTTACTCATCAGGCCAATTAACCTAGGCAGGAACGTGTCTTTGAACAGTGGGAGGAAACCGGATTACCCAGTAAAAACCTACGTAGACACAGACAGAACACGCAAACTCCACACAGAGGCACCAGAGGCAGAAATCTTGCTGTGTGGCGACAGCGCTACTCACTGCGCGCCAGACTGCCCAAATGAAATTTTCATTCACTAAGTTCTGCTACAATAATTATTTATTGGTGTAACCGATACAAAAAAGGTATCTTTTTAGTTGACAGGCAATTCCAGTTTTCTGTCACTTTGTAAACTTAACTTTGTTTTTGATGGAGTCTCCACCACAATCTGTTCCTGTTCGGTGTCCTCCATCAACCTAAGGGTAGACAACGCACTTTATAAGTCAATCCATCAGCAACAAATCTCCAAAAACACAAAGCATCACTTTACAGGCGTAACACACTCGCCACCAACACTTCCTTAAGAGAAACACAATGTGTGAAGTTTCAGGCCATTCTATACAGAATGACACATTTTTCAGAGAAGGATCACAGCCTGAAAAGTCACTAAGTGTGAAGATAATAATAAACACATATACATATCTATAGTGTGATTCGCTAAAAGTCACAAGGCACTATGTAGGGCTTGTGCATCACTGACGATGCAACATCACCACATACTTTATTGGCTATATAGTACCGTCCTGTAATCCCTTGATTAGGCTCACATATTAAAATGCATTATGTAAACGTAATTTTGACAATGTAATCAAATAGAGTGACGTCATGTCCACTTGCTCATTAAAGAGGATGTGGAGGTGTGATCATCGGCCTGGTTCCTGTTGAATGAAGGACTCCCCAAGAGGTTATCATCTCTCGTGGGCTTGCAATACAACAATACATCTCACTCCTGCGGCATGATCTGATCACTCAATGTCCACGCTGCTCGACTCTCGAGTGAATTCGCTTCTTTTGCTCCAGTCTCGTCCATCACCCATCATCATGGTGCGCTTTGCCAAAGCCCACGTACATTTCGAAACGATCAACATGACGTCTTCAATTTGTTTGTTCTCTGGTCCATGTACACCTTTATATTCGTCTCGGTAAAAATGTCAGTACGCATCCCTCCAAGCGCACTTTGTATACTGTTGTTCCACAGTTCATGTTTTGAAATTCATGTTGACAGGTTACATGCATCGGCTGAGATGGTTCATCATTAAGCCTGTTGCTTTTCATGACGAAATTTAATATTCCAACAGCACCCCAAACCTGCTCTCTCTCGCTCACCACAACTGTATTCTATCATTTTGATGCCGGCCTGCCCTTAATTACAGCCCAATGTATACTTATGTCACGACACGTGAATTTCCCCGCGGTGGGTTCTTCGTGTTGACCATAACGCGTCGGTGATGATCGTGCTTGCGTTGGTGGCCACCACTCATCTTCTCTCTCCAGCACAGGCATACCGGGACTCCAAAGACTCTCCATCTCAACAAACGAGATGTGCTTTATTCGGCCGAGCTGAACCCGAACAACGACCACGTGGTCAACTCACGGGCACACGAACGAACTCTCGCCTTCAACGCGACTCTAACACCCCCACCGTGCTTCCGCACATCCCCTTATACATCGCCTCGCGGTCCCGCCTGACGTCGCCCAGTCACGCCATGTCACCCCTTTTCTCTTAGTCCCTTAGCGCTGACCCACGGCCACGCGCAAACTGACCCGGAGAATCCTGGCGAACGACCCGACTCGACCCCAGCGTGAGCGTCACCATGCACTCAGCCTGACACGTGCGAGGCTTGGCACCACACTTATGATGCTGTGTTTCCTAGTCGGCGCCTTGCAACATTAATCAAATTTTGTTTGTGACAGTTGTGATAAGTATTGTATGATTAGTTTACAAACTCGCATGAAACACGGTACTTCGATTTTTGACAAACTGACATTTTCTCAGCATTATCAACTTTACAACTTGGCTCTGGGAAGCCTGATTTCAAATGGAATGGGAACACTGACATTTGCATCTGTTTACAGAGCGCGTATCCATGTACATGGTGAGTGATGGCTCGGCGATCAGCGCCCCGCGCAACAAACGCGGTGCCCCAGTTTGGATCTCGCTCACGGCCAACACCAGTGACGACTTTCAGAACCGGTCCTGGGCCTCCCCTAGGTCAACTCGGTCTCAAATGCGTTCCGAGTACGGTGTGTAATCATTGCAACTAGGGAGACAAAGGCGGCCGGGCGTGGTGCTGGTCCACCCACCTCGTGTGCCGTGTCAACCTTCATAGGCGCTCGGTTACCGGCACTTGACCCTACAGTCTGTTGAGGCTATTCGGGGGGGTCTTTGTATTTGTATCCATGTGCAGAGATTCCCACTCATATGGCGGAGTATTTAAGAACAATTATCCATTCATTGACCGTGTTGTGTGACAGCAATTGGTCGCACCGGTCACTGCTGAATACCAGTATTACTGGCAGTCATGATCTCGGGTCGCCACGGTCAAAGTGTGGAGCGGAGACTCATTTTGCCAATATTTGTGCCGTGCTGCCTGGTTCGTGGTGATGCCGTGGAAACAATGAAGTTCCTGCTACCAGGATAGACACCACATGTAAGCTCCCATTCACACTCCACAGTGATAACGAGGGCTCCGTTCAATGCGACGATGGCCCCGCAGATGTTATTAAGACCCCACTTAGTATATTCAACTGCTCCCCTAAATCATTTCACTGCAATCCGTGCCCGAGGAAATATTTTCCTGAGCGCTTTCATTTTTCCTTCATTTTTAATGCGATATAGAAATACCAAAAGTTGAATTAGAGTTAAAATAAAGTTCCTCTTTCACCGCGTATCTGGCAACCAGTACACATTCTAAAGCGAGGCTATGCCTTCATAAATGACTTTCATGATATATATCTCATCTCATTATCTGAAACCGCTTAATCCTATATAGGGTCACGGTGAGCCGGAGCCTATCCCGGAAACACAGGGCGTAAAGCAGGAATACACCCGACGACGGGACGCCAGTCCATCGCCGGGCATGATATATATCCGATGTACCCAATTCTACACAGGATGTCACAGTACCACGTTATAATAAAGAAATACAGTCGATTACTTGGGGTGATGAATCTGCGGGCTAAAGTCGCTATGTAAACACGTAGTCAGGAGTTCACCCTTGTGTTAATCCACCAGCACCATCAACCACGACAGCTCGTGTAGCCCAAGTTCAACACTCACTTGACGGCCGTGGCAGGGACGACCATCAGCTTCACCACCTCTTCCCCGTGCTCGTTCCGATTCATGATTGAGTTGTCAAGTGAAACGCAGTCAAACAACTACCAGTGCGACGGCACTGCGCTGCAGTGAGAATGTGGCACCACACACTGTCTGAATGATAAAGCCCTTCTGCGGCCACTGATGGGCCCGATGGCTGTAGAAGTTCACTTTGGTGGTAGCGCCTCCCGTCGCCGCGTGTAACAGCCGGCAGGTGTCCGTAAATAAGACTGGCATGGGT
>JAZEWT010000017.1:928810-939732 GCA_036362905.1 Mordacia mordax | reverse complement strand
TCTGCCGGGATAGGCTTCGGCTTCACCGTGACCCTGTATAGGACTAAGCGGTTTCAGACAATGAGATGAGATGAGATGACCGACATAATATGGGAAAGCCTTTATTCAACGTTTGATTGAAAAAGGGCTGTATATTACTGGAATACAATAATTCGTAACGAAAACATTCCAGAATGTACGGATTATTCTAGATGTAATGTCACCCCATAACCCATTGGTATTTAAAAATATTACGTTTAACGGAATTAAATTGGGGTCACGATACACATGGACCATCCTGTACAATAAGTCAGTCAGTATCTGGACAGAGTAAATCCTGTGCCCTCTGACTTCCGGAGCCTATCGCGGCAGACAAAGGGCACAAGGTGAGCCATACCCAGTACATCGCAAGGCACTTTTTAGGGGGGCAATTTACTCAGCAAGCCAATTAACCTAGACATAAGGGTGTTTTTTGACGGTGGGAAAAAACGGGAATACCTGGTGAAAACCCACACGGACGCAGGGAAAAAACACGCAAACTCCACACAAAGAGGCATCCGAGCCGGAATCCGATCCCGGGTTCGAATCTCTCGGCTCGGGTGGAAGCAAGCGAAACACACACAACAAACGCCCATGATGACAAACAGGTGAAGGGGTCTCTAATTCAGGAATAAGGGTTGAACCAAATATTAGCTCTTTCAAATCATAATAAAAGACGACAACGGGCCCTGTTAGTCGGGAGTACCAGGGGCCGTAGCAAGATCCTGAGGCGCGGAGAAACTTTTGCAGGCGTCGCTGGGAGTGGTGGCCTGCAGGGCTCGTCCCAGCGATGGGAAATAACGGGACGCCATTTGGACCGGCCGCGGTGGTACGAGGGTCGGTGGAAGGACAGATGACTCAGATCCTACTGGACATGGGGGCTACCGTGTCAGTAGTAAGCCGCGAGCTGTATCAGTGCGTGGGGGTCAACCCACGGCGACTGCGCTCCTCAGGCCGCAGCCTAACGCAAACCAATAGCGGTGACCTACAAACCATCAGGTGGCTCTCGCTGGAGATCCAGATAGGTATGGTGAGAGGTCGTCTCGGCGTGTTTGTGGCAACGAGACTACACCATCCTTGCATCCTCGGGACGTAAGCGCTGGAGGCCTTGGGTGTGACCATGAGCATTCCAAGAAAATGTGCACGGGTTGGTACAGGACGGGAAGAGGTTCCGTTCTGCAGGTGGGAGCGAGTGTCGATGCCGGATGAGAGTGTCTCAAACAGGGCAACGGAGGTGATGTCAAACCCGGGGGTCGTTGACATGATGGCAGTTGCTGGAAGCGTGGCCATGACGAAAAACTCGGGGATCAAGGACATGACGTCAGTCCCTGGGTCAAGAAGCAGGGAGCCGGATACGGGAAAATATGGTGTCGGCTACGTAATCCACCAAGTGCAGGTGAGCCCGAACTCCAAAGGGCTGCTACACCTCGCCACCTGCAACAGAGACGGGGCCGCGCTCACCGGTGAAGTTCTGCTGACTCCCCCTCCGGAACTCGCTCATTTCTACGGACTAGTGGGCGGTGGCAACAGTAGTGGCCACTGAACGGGGCCTGGTGCTGAGGGTCTTAAATCCCCACAACGCTCCAATACGGCTCCGTGCCGGAACGGAGGTCGCAGAAATTCGTCCGCTGCGGGGACAGACCGATCCGGGAACGGTGTACACCGTATGGGCTGGGGAGGCGGAACACTCCACGGAGGATGATCCTACCACAGTAACTTCAGGGCCCCGTGCCATCGTGCAGCACCTGGGAGAGGCCAACAAACCCCGGATGGAGCTGGGCAGGGAAGAGGGAGGCTGCGAGTTCCCAGGAATGACAGAAGAGCAGCTACGACAGGCCCAGGGTCGCACTGCCGAGTTGGCGGAGGTGAGGGATGCTCTCACCCAGGGCCAGACAGCCATCAAGGGACCATGAGCGAGTCTCTGGGAAGGGGTAGTTCGGAGGTGGGGGCCCGACGGGGAAGCTGGAAGGGTGTGTGTCCTGGCCGCAACACGGCCACAGCTGTTGTGCCTGGTGCACGACCACCCCTTGGGGGGGCATGGTGCTGAGTGACGCACCAGGTCAGTGCTGCGACAACAGTACCTATGGCCTGGCCTGAACCGGGATGCGACTACCTGTGTCAAGGGGTGTCAACGGTGCCAGCAGGCCACAAAGGGACCACTGCACTATGCCATTCTGCTGCGGCCACTACAGGTGAGCCGCGTGAATCAACTGATGGGATCGACCTGCAGGGGCCGCTTCCCACGACGCAGTGTGGTAACCGCAACGTGATGGAGATGGAGGAGGTGCTCGCTCAGCGCCTGGAGACCCTGTGGCAGGCCCGTGGCCAGGTCTATAAGGCCGGCAAGGAAGCCCACACGAGGCAAGCAGCAATGGTGTGACCGAGGGGTGAGGCCACGGAGAACTGAGCCTGCGAGCGGGTGTAGGTGTTCTCACCACAGGTCCGCCTGGAGCGGGTGGGGAAACGCACCCCACCCTGAGAGGGACTCCACACGGTGGTACAGCAGCTATCACTCGAGACGGTATTGGTAAAAGGAAAAGGTTGGCAGACTCTGCCCGAGCGGACGACCGCGGGGGCTCATGGAGTTTCCGCACAGGCACAGGGACCGCAGTGGCCCCGGAGGTGGCTAGCGGCCCCTCAGCGATCAGGCAGTTGAGACGGGCCCCGGTCCGCCTCCAGGACTATGTCATGGCGGACGAGCTTTGTCACAACAACAGCGAGAGGTTCTGGCTGGGACTTCTCTCCAGCGGGGGGAACTGTGGTGCCAAACCTCACGACGTGTTAGGCTGAGTACATGTTGACACTCACACTGGGGTCGGACCGGGTCGTTCGCCAGGTTACTACAGGTCAGTATGTAAGCAGCCGTGGATAAATGCCGGTTGGCTAGCAGAGTGGAGTGATATTGCGTGTTTGGGTGACATCAGACGCGACCGGGAGTGGAGTCTGAGAGTATATAAGGAGAGAAGGAGATGTAAGGAAGTTGTCGAATGATTCTCGAGAGAGCGTCGTCGTAGAGTGTTATCGTAATGCGTCGTCGTAAAGTGTCATGGTAGAGAGTCACGCTGAATGCGAGAGTTCGTTCATAGGCCCGTGAGTTGACCACGTGGTCGTTGTTTGAGTTCAGCGTCGCCAAATAAAGCACACCTCGTTTGTAGAGAAGGAGAGCCTTAGGAGTCCCAGTATGCCTGTGCTGGAGATAGAGGATGAGTGGCCGCCAACGAAAGCGCGATCGTCGCCGGCAAGTGAAGATCAGCAAGAAGAACCCACCCCAGGGAAATTCACGCGTCACGACACACCTTTAGGTGTCGATGGAAAACTATTTTTCAGAGGGACCGCCACCACACACGCAGTGGGAATATGCAATTACATTAAGAACCTCATCTCATCTCATTATCTGAAACCGCTTAATTCTATATAGGGTCATGGTGAGCCGGAGCCTATCCTGGAAACACAGGGCGTAAGGCAGGAATACACCCGACGACGGGACGCCAGTCCATCGCCGGGCATTGCGGGACAATTTTTAGTCTGCGAGCCAATCAACCTATCCAGGAGCATGCTTTTGGACGGTGGGAGGAAACCGGAGTACCCGGCGAAAACCGACGCGGACACGGGGAGAGCATGCAAACTCCGCACAGAAAGGCACCCGAGCCAAGAGATTCGAACCCGGGACCTTCTTGCTGTGAGGCGTCAGCGCTAACCACTGGGCCACCGCGCCGCCCACATTAAGTACCTTGAATTATTAATTCTCTGGGCAGTAATAAAGATAAAGAATTAACATATGTAAGCGTTACACAGCCCACTGTATGAGTCCAGCACGTGCAAGTAATAATAATAAAGGTCATTTCAAGTGTCATGCCCACTGAGTAGAGATCCAATTAACAATGTGCGCGATGAGCATTTTACACTGAAACATCTAATTAGTGGCCTTTGTTGCGATCCAGCACGTAATGATATCCTAAATTGGGAAGGACGTTGCTGTTTTCCATTAGTTATTTTTGGAGCTGGTTTTGACTGTTGAGGTCATGGCATCGTTTCCTTCCGCCAATTTGAATAAAGACAGTCGCCTGATTCAGTCAGCCTTCCCCGGGGCTTCATTTCTGACGGAAAATCATCCAGGGTCCCCTAGCCCACGACATCCTTTAATCGGCCGTCCCCATTATGAGCCATGAAAAATCTACTGCTGGATAAAGGCCTCACGCCAATACATAATCGTCTTCATAATACCGTAAATTACGCTTTGGTATTATTGCAGTGAGACACTCGCAAAACGCCGTGACAATGAAATGTTACATTTTGATTTTTAATACATGAAGACAGGTTTATAAAAGAACCTTATTGCATGCTGAGATATTTTCTTCATGTATCTCTTCCACATAGACGGTGATTATTATTTTCACCACGTAAATGTAAAAACGCATGTTTTCATAATCTTGGTCGTGAAAAAAAAACGGTAATCCAGAGCCTAAACACTACGCTGCAACTGATCCACCGAAAATGCCTTGTTTACAATGAGCTCCTACTCAAAAGAGTCATGGTTTAATTTTAACAATGAGGCACCTACCTATACCTACACCACCGCGTTGCTCGCAGACTGTGCGGGCCGTAAATCATCACCGGGGTTATTTTTAGAAACCACTCCGCAGGGAGAAGCGATCTCTCCAGGCTGTGACGTGGGGCCAAATTTAAGCTTTATGGTACCGCCACCTGCTGGGAACCAGCGTTAAATGCACTACTGATCAATGTAATTACAGTGCCTACATGTTTTTAAAAGTTGCTGATGTGCGTCCGACTGTCCGGTCAGATGACGCTATTTTAAACATTTATTATGTCAAGAAAAGCGTATGGGTTTCGGGGGGTTTTTTGCGTAAAATGTAGCGTTATGCTCCATTTCCTATTACTTTCCCAAACAAACTATTTATTACCGTTATTCGCGCATTTAAATCATGCCAAACGATGAAATGACGCGCAACAATCAGAATGTGGTTTGACAAGAGATAATTTCGCACCGTTTTTGGTCGTCACACTTTCGACACGTTTTGAACTGTCACGCTGACAGAGCGGTGCAAGGCAGGCGACTGCTACTCAGAAGAAGAGAGGAGACGAGGGGAGACGAGGGGAGACAGACATACACACACACAGCCTCGTATTCTCACGAGTCTTCTCCGTCGTGTGAGACACGGGGAGACACGGAGACAGACGTGCAGACACCGAGGCACAGATAAATACACAATACGATGGAGTACTTGAACATGCCATGATGTTCTTGGAAGCTTTTAACTTAACTTTCTAATACACTCCAACACTGTATATAAGATAACATGTACAAAATAACTCGGACATCATATAACACAACCGTATATAATCTGATTGATGTCAGAGTATCGGGCCCTAACCTCCTAGAATGTACAATAAATTATGCCTGAGCTGTTCCACAATTAATCACCCTGGTTGGAAAAAGCTCATTCTCCTCTCGAAACTTTATTTTATTAATTTCTAGGCTACAACTACGTGCGATAGCAAAGCACCTTCGTAGCCTTTGAAGGAAAAGTGTTCAAAAGGGTTATGTCGTAAGCTTAATTTGACAATCAATTGTAAGTGTGCGTTTGGACAAACAGTGCATACGCTCGGCCTTGGAAATGATTGTAATAACGTGCCATCCCAGGTTAAAGCACCTTGCCTTAAGTTGTTGAAATGTGGATTCAGCCTTGTTTTGCTTTTGCACCGGGACCACGACAAACGTAATTTCGTTCCTCTTCATACTATAATTGTATCTCATCTCATTGTCTGGGGTGAAGGAAGTCTGGGCATCGCTGCTTAGACTGCTGCCCCCGCGACCCGGCACCGGATAAAGCGGATGAAGATGAAGATGGAATAACAACAAAGTTTTATCTGACTAAACTCCGCTCTTGTTGTCAACAATTTGCAACGGTGATTGCTTCGAAAAGCTGCTCTCTCGAGACGGCCGCGTCGATCGCTTCCTCTCTCCACCTCGCGACGTTTCGCCTCCCCCGTTAGAAGAGGCATGCGTGTGTCGTGTTTGTGACTCCTATTTATATGCAGGTGCTGTGTCGGATCACGTATGCAGGTACATGTGTGTGTTGCGCCACCACGCGGCAGAATCGTGTAATTACACTCTTCCTGCAGGTGTTGAGCGAGAGGTGGCGCAGTCGCTGTCGCGCCGCTCCATGTGACTGATTTATGACCACAGCCAATTTCATTGGCGACTGATTTATGAACTTTTATCAGAGAGCACCAAGTGAGTTTCTCGATGTACAATTCCTGTGATACAATAAATGTTCGAACTGACCAACACAACAACATGGTCCGACATGCACCATGCTTGAGTACTATATAAAGTTGTGTTGCTTGAAGGCCATTTCCCGACGGAAAACTGGAAGCGTTGATGCCCAGTTTGGCGCAAAACCTTTTTTTTTGTCTCATTTTATCTCATTGTCATAAACCGCTTAGTCCCGTACAGGGTCGCGGTGAGCCGGAGCCTATTCGGCAGACACGGGCGCAAGGCAGGGATATACCCACGATGGGACGCCAGTCCATCACCAGGCACTGCGTTCAATTTACTCTGCAAGCCAATTAACCTATGCAGCAGCATGTTTTTTGGACTGTGGGAGGAAACCGGAGTGCCCGACGATAACCCACGCGGACACGGGGAGAGAACTCGCAAACTGCACACAGAAAGGCACCCGAGCCGAGATTCGAACCCGGGCGCGTCTTGCTGTGGGGCGACAGCGCTACTCAGAGTGAATAAACATCATTTCGAGGGAAGATACGTGTAAAAGCAAGTCCTTGTGGTGGAAGGGAGTATCGAGTGTCGGCGAACCAGGAGCGGTGCGTGCGGAACGCGAGGAGGGATTAAACAAAAACACAACGCAGAACTCTACCATCAGAATCTCCTCCTCCTCGCCACGTGTGCACTCACGTGGAGTTCACCTGGTGTCTGACATCTAACTGGCCTGGTCGCCGGCCTGCGGTCTCTCGTGCGATCGGCGGCCGTATCGTGGGTGAGTAGAGAGGCGGTGCAGGTTGGCGCCGGCTACTTATAGCTTTCAGAGACAGGAAGGGTCGTGGCTTGGAGAAGGCCAGGAACCCAGTAACAGTTCGATGTTTCTGCATTGCCCTCTCGCTGTAACGCACTTGATGTACGCGAAAAAATAAACAGCTTTCATGAACGGTGTTCGCCAGTACAAGCGCTATTCGGGCTTAAATCGTATATACTGTAGCGATCTCGAGTATAACCTAATGCAGTACCTCTCATACTGTACTTGCGTTTCCAGCTTGTGTCTAGGTTTGCCCTGAACAGGTGGCATTATCTTGCGCCCGGTGTCTGCCAGGATAGGCTCCGGTTCACCACGACCCTGTACAGGACTAAGCGGTTTCTGACAATGAGATGAGATGAGATGGCATTGTTTAATGTTGGAGTGGCAGGATGGCGTTTATGCCAATGTCTGGCACCGTTATTTGTGTTCAATATTATTACAGTTGTTGTACAAGCTGCTGGTGTGTTTATAAGCCTGTAAAATGAATATCCTACTAGATGCTATTGGCAATAACGCCCGTAGAGCGGGTACTCTGGTTATAAAATAGGTCTCTAAATAGTACATGCGATGTTCAAAGTTATAGTCAGGCGCCTGGCTCTGAGCTTAAATTATTTTACATAGTTAAATTATAAAGTTGTGTCGAACAAATCATGACGCACAGAAAAAAAACACTTATCATTAGCGGTGTCCTGAAATAACGGCTCAACTATGGAGAGCATATCTCATACATTGGGCCATGAAACCCGACATCAGTACACGAGTATATATCATCAACAACGTAAGGAGGCACAATTTTTACTTGTGTGTGTTTCGTACAACTTTTCCACCATGACCATACACAATATCCCAGCGGTGTTGACTATATTTGCTTTCAAGATCACCGCTTCCCTCGCTATCTATCCGGCGACGTGAGTTGGATTCTCAGCTACGGGTGAACGTCAAGCCCCACTAACCCACAGAGAGCAGCGTGGTGGAGTACAGCACTGTAAGGTCAAACAAGCCCCCATGGCCAACACGGAGTAGGAAGGTCTTGAGAAGTCGATTTACAAGCGGCTGTAACATACCATTATTGTTTTTCTTTTATAACCAGAGTACCCGCTCTACGGGCGTTATTACCAATCGTGTAACAGTATTCTGGTGTCTACTGTTGATAAAGTTTTCTGATACGATGGCTGTTTTGATGTGGATTTCTTCTTGATAAAAGTGACAGAGTACACATGAGAGGATTGATGGTAGTACAAAAGTGGGAATATTTATAGAAACTTTTCAGAATAAGTGGGACGTGAAGACGAAATAAAACATAAATAATATTATTGGTGTTGTACAAATAACCTTTACATTCATTAAAGATTGGAACCCGGTTCCCTCAATGTGGACATACATCAAACGCTTGCTCAATTATACAAATAGATTCACATGCGGACATGCAATATACATCACAGCGGCAACTGAGCCTTAATATATGACTGTATCAGCTTAGAACAATTAATTATCTCATCTCATCTCATTGTCTGAAACCGCTTAGTCCTATACAGGGTCGCGGTGAAGCCGGAGCCTATCCCGGCAGACACAGGGCGCAAGGCAGGGATACACCCACGATGGGACGCCAGTCCATCGCCGGGCACTGCGGGGTAATTTAGCCTGCGAGCCAATCAACCTATGCAGCAGCATGCTTTTGGACTGTGGGAGGGAACCGGAGTGCCCGGCGAAAACCCACGCGGACACGGGGAGAGCATGCAAACTCCACACAGAAAGGCACCCGAGCCGAGAGATTCGAACCCGGGACCTTCTTGCTGTGAGGCGACAGCGCTAACCACTGGGCCACCGTGCCGCCCCAATTAATTATCATACACTGTATTCTTTGTCTAGAAAGGAAGTCACATAAGAGACACACAACAAATGGTCAGTATTTGCTGCTTGTTAACAGAAAACGTCCTCGACATTTCAAGGCTCTAGTAATAAAAGAGATCACAGTCCGGAGCAAGTATATTGTAAACGCAAGCAATAACGAGAATGTTAATTTCTGTTCACTGAACTGATAACCAGAACGCCCTACGTTAAATGAAAAACGAACTTGACTATTTAGAGTTTGATTATTGCTTCAAAAACCTGCTCTCTCGGGACAGCATCGAGCCGTGAAAACCTACATCATTATATTCAGAGTTTGTACTGATGAAGGTTTGCACGGCTGGATGCATGATGATTGCGTTTCAAAGCTGTCCTCTCGGGAGAGCTTTTGTGAAGGAGACGGGTAAAGCGCTCGACACGCCTACCCGGAGAAAATAGCTTTGGAAACCCATCAATACTTAAAGTTTATCTGTTATAACCCCCGTGCTCTGAACGACGGTGCAGCATTTATTCATCATTAATGTTTAACTATAACATACACCTTTGACGAAACACCAATTCTATTTGTCAGGAACCTCCAATGCTTCTGCTTAAGTGTAAATCACTAATGTTGGTTGAGTCGCTAGCCTTTTCAATATGTTCTGAGTGTGAATAGGACAAGGAGATTAGTGTTAATGTGATTCAGATGTAGACCCCACACAACAAAAGATGACTCGACACACACATAGTACCCACATATATATATAGGAGCAACAGGCACGACACACACACACTGCACCTGAGGATGCCTCTGGCGTGTGAGGCGAAACGTCGCGATGGGGGCAGAGGGGGAGCGATCGACGCGGCTGTCCCGAGAGAGCAGGTTTTCGACGCAATCATAAAATAAATATTCCAGGCGGGAATTCAAATTTACGTCTGATTTTTATCTTCCACCCAAGCGAGTTTGCAGTACCATGTTTTAATAGTAACCGCAGAGTAAATAAAAAATGGAATTTGGCATAATCATTCACCAGAGCAGGTCATCGTGTCCACGTGTCATAACTCAGCTACTAACTTTGAAAATTGCCTCCTTTCATTTACAGTCGTGATTTATTTAAACCCCTCTTTAACTTTACAATAACCTTTCTTTCCAAACATTATAGCCGTTTGTTAAACCCATTTGCTGCCAGAATACCTCTTAAGAAGGGCTCTCTCTCCACACCGCGTCGGTCATGGGAAGTTGTTTGACTATACTTCACCACGCTGGTCAGTGCGTATTTTGTGAAAATTAAGCAAGGGGAGAGTGGGAAAGAGATCAAGCTCAACGTATACATGCCCTGGTTTGGAATCAAACCCTGGTGGCCTGCATTCACGAACACACACTAATTAGCGTGGTGAAGTATGGTGAGGTAACCCCCACAATCGGCACAGGTGTGTAGACGCCCTCATCCAACAGTGGATCGACAAAAGAGCTGTACGTGATGTATGTGATTACCTGCCAGCTGTGTTGAAATCTCGTTATGGCTGCGTGATTGTAGTTGGCATGAGCGGTTAGGTTGCACAAGTTACATCGTACTAGTGTGAATGTTAAACAATAAAACGTCGTCGAAAAATTCCATTTTTGGGTTAGATTATGCCCGGCGATGGACTGGCGTCCCATCGTCGGTATATCCTTGCCTTGCTCCCTGTGTCTGCCGGGATAGGCTCCGGCTTCACCGCGACCCTGTATAGGACTAAGCGGTTTCAGATAATGAGATGAGATGAGGTTAGATTATGTAAAAAATGTTTGTCGTAAACTATCCGACCCGATAATGGCCAATTAGTAAAGATGGTTATGAAACATAACATACCGTTGGTCACGAAAGCCTTAGAATTAAATACAACTTAATGTTTGAATTTGTCCTGAACGTCTGTGGTTACTTTTACAAATATGTTAATTTAAACTATCTTTTTTTTTTCAAGCTGATTCAAAAATCAGCGAATGCATTGCTGTACATAATAATAATAACGATAATCCAATTT
>JAZEWT010000017.1:905185-923258 GCA_036362905.1 Mordacia mordax | reverse complement strand
GCCTTACGCCCTGTGTTTCCGGGATAGGCTCCGGCTTCACCGTGACCCTATATAGGATTAAGCGGTTTCAGATAATGAGATGAGATGAGACATGAGAACACGTTCAACAGCACGCTGTGTCGGAAACATGATAGTACAAGCATTATAAAAAATAATAACCCTCACGATGCCACATTTTATAACTACATGTTGCGATTTGAATATAGTTCATGGAAACACAATTACCCATTGGTCAAATGACTTTATTCCCAAGCGTCAAGCCTATTAGAACTTTTGTGCGCAATCATTTTGCCAGAGAACGGCCAAGAACATTCATTCAGGCTTGTACATCCCTGCGTCTGGTGACTTTTCACTCACGCACTAGGGGGCACACTACCAAACATACCCAAACTATGACAATCCTGGCATGGCAAATTAAACTTACGTCTTTAACATTGAGCAGTTAAACTGAACCAAATGTGTTATTTGTGCATTGGTGTCTGAACCCAGTAAATCACCACACGTTAAGATCCATGTTAAACACTCACACCCAGAAACCTTAGGGGTGCCACCCGGCGACCTTGCGAAGGACAACTTTGTCATGCGGTTCTTTGTTAAGCTCCATGTATTCATACGAGTGAGATCCCTTCTCACATCCCGCTGCTATTGTTTAAGATTAGCGCCTTCTGCAGGACTAATGTTAAGATGACTCTGATGTTGAGGTTACATTTATTCGCACAGATTGCAGCACCACATGATGATGAACTAAAGGAAGTCGGGGTCAATGTCTTCTTTAACGTTGAAACGCGTAAGCAGCTAAGCAATGAAAGGTGTTTTTTTTCTAGGCTGCTTGGGTGACAAATGGTACCCAGACAACTATGTGGTGATGATCACCGAGAATAGAATTATGACATTTCCTGCCTTGGATAACATCAATGGGGCGGCACGGTGGCCCAGTGGGTAGCGCTGTGGCCTCACAACAAGAAATGTCTCGGGTTCGAATCTCGGCTCGGGTGCCTTTCTGTGTGGAGTTTGCATGTTCTCCCCGTGTTCGCATGGGTTTTCGCCGGGCACTCCGGTGTCCTCCCACAGTCCAAAAAAATGCTGCTGCATAGGTTTATTGGCTTGCAGACTAAATTGCCCTCAGTGCCCGGGATGGACTGGCGTCCCATCGTGGGTATATCCCTGCCTTGCGCCCTGTGTCTGCCGAGATAAGCTCCGGCTCACTGCGACTCTGTATAGGACTAGCGGTTTCTGACAATGAGATGAGACATCAATGACAGGTTATATCAGAACCACCTTTGGACTTTCTGCATCCCCTTCGACAATCCGCACTAACCAACGCAGTGAATTATAGTTTAACAAACCCCACGACCTACACGGCATGGGGGAGGCCTTTATACCTGTCAGTGGATTAACAAAGGGCTGATGATTGCTTTGAAAAGCTGCTCTCTCGGGACAGCCGAGAGCAGCTTTTCGCGGTTTATTGACGTATTTTCTCAACAAGCTGGCTGCAATTGTTGAAATCGGGTTGATATTTAAAAAAACAAAACAAATATTAACAGCTCAAACATGACACGTGTAAGGACAATATATAATAGATTACGTTACGTAACCAACTAGCTTGATCTAAAAAGCCCATTTAGAAAATGCTGTGTTTTTCCTAAATAGCAGAGTATGTTGAAATATCTTAATACGAGGATCAAGGACGTTGGTCAAATGTTGACACTGGATCATTGCCTGGCTGCCGTCATCAGCGATTGTGAATGCAATTTGGATGAGCGACGCTATAGATAATAAAATATTTACTTGTTGTCATGAAACACTTTTTGACGTACGGCGGCGCGGTGGCCCAGTGGTTAGCGCTGTCGCCTCACAGCAAGAAGTTCCCGGGTTCGAATCTCTCGGCTCGGGTGCCTTTCTGTGTGGAGTTTGCATGCTCTCCCCGTGTCCACGTGGGTTTTCGCCGGGCACTCCGGTTTCCTCCCACAGTCCAAAAAGCATGCTGCTACATAGGTTGATTGGCTCGCAGGCTAAATTGCCCCGCAGTGCCCGGCGATGGACTGGCGTCCCATCGTCGGTATATCCTTGCCTTGCGCCCTGTGTCTGGCGGGATAGGCTCCGGCTTCACCGTGACCCTGTATAGGACTAAGCGGTTTCAGACAATGAGATGAGATGAGACTTTTTGACGTAACAATTCCAGGTAAGGTTAGTTTTGTAAGCCATATGTTCGATATTTAGAACGGTGCAAGTAAAACCACAACCAAGTTTTACGTTTCGTCATAAAACGTCTGAAATGTAAAGGTAACATTTACAACAGCGCAATAGAAACAGTTCAAGAAATGTCAGGGCCATTCTTATTTCGAGTTAAAATTCCGCTAAACGACTTTATTGATATATGTTGCAGCATTACACGTGGTTACACTTAGAAAAAGTGAATTGTGGTTTTAAGATAATGCCAAATAAAAGAGTGACCGTTTTAACATTTTCCAACGTCAACACTCGTTTTATATTCTGTAGCACACCTGCCTGTGCTGAGTGAAGCAAAAAAAGGAAACGTCAAAAACTAGAAGAAATATATCTTACACGATTTAAAACGTGCGTAAATTCCGCCCCGAGCCGGGACAAGGCGCAAATACGGAGGTGCGGAGCCAAGATCGGAGTGAGTCAGCCTGATGGAAGTTTTTAGTTTTTTTTAATGTGAAGGTTTGTGGTGGTCTGTCGAGGTGCAGGGGAAAACTGGTCCAGGCTGTGGGTGGTAATATGTAGCTTACTTATTCTTCTCATTGCACTAACTTTTTAGTCTCAGTCAAAAACAACACCACGTTACTCAATACTACGAGCGATAACTATGCACACACGAGGACAAGTTAGTTAAAAGGGTACGGTGTCGGCCACATGGAAGTAGAAGCACGATAAGAATAATTACACCTGACGTTGTCACATTGTGTGCCCCTACGCACAAGAGGGTACACTCCCCAACATACACAAATAATGGCATTGTTGTATGGCAAATAAAACCTATGTTTTTAATCTTCAGAGGTTAAACTGAACCAAACGTCTTATTTCTACATTCGCTTCGGTATAGAGTACATCACCACGATAAACTTGAGGTCTGCGTTAAACAAACCAAGTAACTTTAGGGGTGCCACCCAGCTAACCCGAGAATGGTTGTAATCATCATAAATACCCGCTTAACCTTGTACAGGGTCTCGAGGGGCTGGAGCCTATCCCGCCAGAGGGCGCAAAACGGGGCTGTACCCAGGATTTGACGCCAGTACATAGCAGGGTACTGGGGGTAATTTATTCAGCAGGCCAATTAACCGAGACATCAGCCTTTGTACGGTGGAAGGAAACCGGAGTACCCGGCAAAAACCCACGCGGGTACGGAAAGAGAACACGCAAACTCCACACAGAAAGGCAGCCGCGCCGAGAATCGAACGCTTGACCTTGAGGCGGCAACGCTACTCACGGCACCACCGCGCCGCCCAGTTGTAATGCGGTTCTCCATTAAGTCCCATCTATCCATACACGTGTGACCCCCTTCTCATAGTCCAGTTGTTTTAGACTAGCACCCTCTGCAGCACTACTGTTAAGAACGGTACTGAATACATCTCCATTTGACGCGAATTGATATTTTATAGCCAAGTTCAAGGTTGCGAATTCAAAATCCTGTTCGTGGATTAACTCAGCTCATAATTCCTATGGTAAATTGAGCGAATAACTCTTCGTTAAAAGGCCAATGGTATCACCTCACCTCATTGTCAGAACCGCGTAATCCAGTACAGGGTCGCGGTGAGCCGAAGTCTCTCCCGGCAAACACAGGGCGCAAGGCAGGGATATATCCATGATGGGACGCCAGTCAATCACCGGGCACTAAGGACAATTTAGTTTGCGCCAATTAACCTTTGCAGCATGTTTATTGGACTGTGGGATGAAACCGGAGTGCCCAGCCAAAACTCACACGGACAGAACATGCTTCTGCCACACAGAAAGGCACCCGAACCGAGATTCGGCCCGGGACCTTCTTGCTGTGAGGCGACAGCGCTCCCCACTGGGCCACCGTAAAAGGCCATTGGTGATTATCACAATAGGAATGCAATTTCTTCGACTGGTTCAGGGCCATAAATAGGAAATGAACGCCGCCTCCATTCTAATTTGAGAAGCAATCACTAAGGTACATCTGCGGTGAACGTGCACTTTTCTAGGTAATCAACGCAGCCACCAAGAACACGTTAAAACTAAGTGTCGTGTTAAGTATTGTCATTATTCAAAGTGTAGGTTGATTTCATAAACACGATGTGAATCTTAGCTCAAAAGTTTACACAACTTGGAATGCATCTACGGGCTCTAAAACACCCTGCAAGGCATTGTACAGTTTGCTAAAAAAAAGGTGTATATTACACTGCAAACTGCACACAATGTGGTTTAATCCTTTATTATATGCATACACAGCTGACTTACAGCAGCACAAGAAAAATCATGTTTTAGATGGAGTCTACTGGGTTCAGTATTGATGGTACTGCACCAAATAGAAAGAAGTTCCCACAAGTCCAGTGAATAATATCAGTGCTTTATCTGGGAAGCTCTGCAACACAGGTGTATGTGGCGACACCGCTACACCTTGATGGCCAACTTCTCCAAATACTATTATTTGCATTTACAACCCTCTAAACGCTTTTAGAAATGAACTCCTCATGCTTAACGGTCAACCCAAATCCAAAGTACCTTCATGAAACGCTCAATTACATTGCAGCAGGTTGATTTTAGAATAAAAATATATTTTTACGCAGTCACTTCAAAAATAAATCAAAAGATATCCAGTCTCAGTACACGGCGAGGTGAAAAGTACCATCAACGGTTGAAGCTTAAGAGATGGCATAGTAATTTATAACGATTGTACCAATTGAGTTTTAGCTATCTGATGAATTTAAACACCAGAAATACCTTTCACAGTCAACTTTGCAAAACATACATGCTTGTGGCAAAACATGCAAACACCACGCTCTGCTAATGTATGCATTTTCCTTGGAACCGATTGTTCAACACCACAGACAGATTTCTTAGATTCGAGGTCTGCTGGACAAGTGTTGCAAAAAGGCAATCAGGACAACGCAAATATCAATGCATTAGTAGCTCGGGTCGAGCTGGCAACACCTGGATAACACGAAAATTCGGTTCTAAAGAAATCCGTCTCTGATGTGGAACAATGTTTCAAGGACAATTCATACATTGATAGACTTTTGTTTGCATGTTATTACCATAAGCATGTGAGTTTTTTTTTACTTTACAATGTGAAAAGTGTTGATTTGGTGTTAACACTTGTATTACCAGAAATGGTAAAAAGATTTTCTCTTTACATCTCTGTACGGTAAAAAGCTACCCATAGAAGTAACCTTCTGGAACATACATTGTTATATAATTGTTCGCCGTCTGAAACATGTATAACCAGGTAATGGATGGAATTTCTTCCAACAGCCAAAATAGCCTCAACCGGCATTATCAGGATAGCCGCTAATTGTACAGTATTTGGGTTAACCTAAGGAAACACGTGGCAACAAACCCATTGAGAATGGAATCTTCGGAATTAGCCATTTCAGATATTGCAAGAGCCTAAATGTGTCCTACCAAACCATAACAATGCTGCCATGGTCACGGTGACTACAATTTCGTGGTACATGATACACGCCAGTTCACTTACCATTAAACGATTTGAGTATGACAATGGCATTTTCCCACTACAGCAAGGCCCCTCTGATTACACAAATTAAGTTCATCAGTTGCTGGATATGTTAACACTAAATACTAATCAATCAATTTCTTTTAAAAGTTTCAAGGTGTATTTATGCACCGAATTTTTTTCAATAACTAAGCATAAACACCATACATTATGCAGCTATTCGATGGTAGAATGTATATGAATTCACAAAATTAATGGTTTACAAAACTGCAAAGTGTAAACATAGCCAATAAGTAATCTGCGAGGTTTTGCTGCATTTCTTAAGCTTTAACGCATTTCTAAGCGTTGAAAGGGTTGCGTTCAGATGCTGTTCAGAAGTTTATACTGTAAATTCAGCATAAAAGCCAAGAAAAAGCAAATAAATGCATCACAAAATCATTGCAATTTAATTTACTTTTCTTTGTAACATCAGTCATTTTTTTGTTTTAGATTTCATGTAACTAGAATATATTTTAACTTTTTTGTATTTTTCATTACTTTTACACTTAGTAAATTAGCCACTGTAATAAGCTGAAACTCTGGATGCTAGCCATAGGCAAAACTTTCCATAGTTTCAGACGACGTACACATGGCCACTCACTACTGTAAGACACAAACCTCACATCCAATCACATAGAGCAGTAATACAGGAATTTGCGAGTAAGCAAAACAACAAGCCTGACACCAGAACACACACACACACACAATCATAACAATTTCACCCAGACACATCAGCCATTAGGGTTTAACAAAGGTTATTTCAAATTTGTAACCATCCAAATGAATTTACTAGTGGCTATGGTCAATTCGTCAAAATTAAGATCAATGTTCTGCATATTTTCAAGTACCCTTTGGTTAACAAGGGTGACAATGTTCCATTAAAATCTACAGCCACTGAAAGCAATCCATGATAGTATTTGAACAGGTCCATTAAAAAAAAAATCCACAAATGGCCATAATGCCTTTCACAATACCCTGCAATGGAGAATGACAGCGTTACATGCTTCAAATTAACAAAACTGGACAGATACTGTAATTCTAAAGCTGTTTAAGCATGTGCTTGCAGAAATGTTGCTAAAGGCACTATGAGGCAAAGTTTTACGAAGGACTCTGTTTCAAAGTGGCTCTCTAATATTGGGAAAACCTTTCGAATGTTGAGATTTTCTAAAAATTATGGGTACACAAAATTAAACACGTTAAATGTGCAGGTACAATACCACAAAGTACATACAGTTTATACATATTTAACGCCACCAATGGGAACCGTTGGAGTGGTTGCGAAGCCGTTTTTGCACAAAGCTCATAATAGAGGACCAATCCTCTCAAATGCTGAACGGATTTTCCTTAATGAACCCCTAAACCATTTTGAATTTATCTGCAGGTATCTTTTTTGAGTACAAATATGTAAGAGAAAAGGTTTTACGACATCTGGCATTTTCAGATCATGAACTTACCCTGTCATCTTACAGAGCTAAACATCCATGTCAGGACTGCAGGTTACTATGCATGCAGACGAACCCACGGCATTGTGCAAGATGCAGCCATTAAATCAGTAATTTTACATAGTACATGGCCTGCATCTTCAGTTGCCCAACAGGTGGCGTTCTAATGTACATTTCACACATACGTATGTTCACACGAAACAATATATTAACACACAAGTACAAATGATGCATATACTCTTTGCAGTTGTGTGTTCATATACATTGTAACTGTATGCACACAGTACACAAACTGCCAACACCACTATTTCAATATGCACTGAAGGGACATACTACTGCATTTAGATTTTAGAAATGGTACTCGACGACACCGAGTGTCACTCAGCGTATTGTCCTTGTACCAGCGTAAAAGGAACAGGCCAGTCAGTGGGTGAGCTACTTCCAAACCCACACAATATTATTTAAACTGCACGGTTTAGATTTCTAATTAGATGCAATAGGGTTGAACGATACACTATGTCATTAAACCTACAATGCACCCTATTGCAACTGGTTAGAGGATGTATTCATATACCAATTATTTGAAAACGTTCTCCACCCAGCAAGTTTTCCTTGCCACCAACAAAAAAAAATATGAATGCACTCAAATGCAAAATAAAAATACTGTAACTCAAAAAAACTTGAAAACATCAAGCAAGATAGTTTAGTATTGTTATGTATACATTTTAAATGATGAAGATGTGGAATGCAAATAAGCGTAATAATTTAACACAATCCTAGTTGGACATTCTTGCAGTCAGCTGGAATTGACTTTCTATATATTGCCAATCATGTTGCAGCAGTGAATCCTGTCAATTTCCGAATTACAACATAACACACACAAACCAGTTTTAAACCGCTCGCCAAATAAAAGTGTATGCCTCAATCTTATCTGTTTTCAGCAACCACCAAGTAAGATGGAACTGTTGCTTTGCCCACTTGTGGGAACTGAAAGCCACTTTAAACAGGTCCTGTGCATTACAGATGGCAAAAAAACTTGTCACTTTCAGGCAACTATACATCTAAAATGCACATGACACCAAGGTATTATATAACTCTTCATTCTGCAAAAAATATATGTAAGGAGCCCAAATACCATTACTTCTCCGCATGTAGAAAACATGCAACCATCGAGACTAAATGTGACAATTTAGCTCTTGTTATAACTTTTCATTTTTCAGTCAGTATTTTATTTCCATTATACAAATCAGCTCTGGAATCTGCAATCCTTAAATTAGTTTTGGAAGCTATAGCATAATCATATTTGTATATGCACAAGATATATACGGAGATACAACAATGTCTGCAATAGCAGTACAAAGTTTACAAATTTTAAACACAAGTGATGAACATGGTAATAAACTTCAGACCCGATAAATGATGTATTGCTGAAGCTATTGTATGTCACATTGACCAATTTTCTATAGATTATCAATCTATCATGCAAGAGCGTTTAATGCCTGACTTGAATCGCAGGAGGTAGACTTACTCAAGCATACATTCAAAACCATTGTTAATGCCCTTATCCTTCACAACCTACGGAATATTTATCCCAGAGCTCAATATGAATTTTTGATCTAAGACTTCTAGAAAAAGCCAGTTTAACTCGGTAGCATAAAATCCAAGGATTTAATTTAACATTATTTTTACTTACGGGATGATCATTGGCTCATAAGCCACATTTTTCCAAAGTACAAAAATCTTTGGATTTGTACTCGAGCTGGGGCTGCCCAATGGCCATCTATTACTCAACTATCAGGAGAAAATTTGAATAGAACAAGAAAAACAATGTTTCAACCATTCTCATACGTTAGCCAGTGGATGGGGTGATGAGGGGTTTGTGACCCCATTGGCATAATCAGCTATGGCCACAAAACATGGCTCGTCAAGGGTATTGAACTCAAATAGAAGACTCAAATTAGTTAAAACGAATCATCCCAGCTGTAATTTGGACACTGAATAAAGCTGGCTAAGTAGTCACGTGTATCAAACAAAATACCAACACCTTTACCAATAAACTGCCCATTACTTCAATAGGTTTGGAAGAAAAATTCCACTTGTTTTCCTAAACCTTATTCAAGATGTTATGAAACTATCAGAAGTTGCACCACACATCAATATCCAAACGGGAGAAGTATGTACACACCTTACATGCATTCAATTTTAGACATTTTTTTGACTGTTAAACGGATCTAATAATAATTTAACCTTGTGCATTTACAAATATAACCTATGCACTACAAAAAATGCAAGTCCAAAATCAAAACTACGTTCAGACCACAACTGCAGCGCATTACTTTTTTTTTTATAGAAAAATTCATTCGACTGCAACACAGGAAGCTCGGACATTATGCAGGACACAAAATGTGAAAGTTTACATTTCAAGCCTTAAAATGTGTTCCGTTTTCAGAGCCATACCTAGCCAATGTAGTTCAATCGTTCGATTCAGGCCCTTATTTCGTTGAGTTTAATTGCATGACTTCATTAAAAGTTGATCATTGCTTCCTATAACAAGTTGAAGTGTTTCTGAATCTGGATTTCTGTCAAAAGGTCTGAAGTTCAACTACTGTATCTCAGTTTTAAAGCCCTACATCATCCACATATATATACTGAAATTCTGTTATACCTTCTGACATTGCAGTACGTCAATTACAGGCATGCTACATTACAGGTTTTTAAAGCCCTTAGTGTTAAGGATCTATATGATGCATTATGGATTAGCAAAGTATTTATAAGAGCTATTAGTTTCATTCAAATTCAGTCTATTAAAAAGGGAATGCAATTAACCAAATCTCATTTAAGTAATGATTAAACACTAATTCGTATTTTAGCACTTTCAAACGATGATAAAATCAAATTTAAGGCTGTTAATGTACACTTCACATTATTGCAGAGCAAGTTTGCAGAGCAAGCAGACAAAAAGCAAAGAAAAACCCTTCCTAACACAGGTTTATTAATATGCAGGCAAAACATTAAAACTCTAACTCTGTAGAGACGGTGCGTAGATGACGGCTGCCGGTATTAGATGGGTTCATCCTTCTCGCTGAAGGTGGTGTCGTCATCTTGGCTCTCATCACTCTCCGTGCCATCTGAGCTCTCCGAGAGGTCAGGGTCTCCAATGAAGAAGGCACCCAGCCTGCGGGGTAAAGTAGGTCTTCCCTCTACGATAGCAGGTAAATCGGGCTGAAATGTGGCACACTACATGAACCAGACATGCGCACACATTAGAATAAAGACAGTTGGCTCACGCATAACAGATAACATTGCATACGAATTTTTTTAAGCGAATACAAATTTAAAACTTAAACATCTTTGTGCTCTCGTGATGGTTTTGTACATAAGCTTTAAAATTAGCACAAACCTGAATGCCACAGTCAACCTCACTGGCTTTGCTTGTCTGGATGTTACCCAACTGCTTGTTAATCCAGCTGGAATCTCCCTTTTCACAAGAATCTGAAAAGCAGAAAGACATTTATTCAAAGTCTCTCATTATAGGCAATGAGGACACATTCGATTACCAATGTTTAAAACATAATATAATAAACGTAAATCTATCTATTATGCATGTTATTCCGATACACTACAATCAACCACTTCACTGCTCTTTATGGTATAATGCTGGTGAGCACACTCCACATCTAAGCATACTAATTTTCACGTATTCAATCAAATTTTTTCAAAAATGTTTTAAACAGAAGCGGCATGATTAAACATTCATCTGCTCTAAAAATACTCCAGTATGATAGACACAAATTAAGTATTGATTACTGAACTGTAATAACCGAAGGGTCATCCAAAACCATCTGTGCCCCCACCAATAATATACACCATAATAGTATTAACATAAGTGCCTTGCAATACGACTAATAAAACATGTGATCAAACAGACTTCTCCATTAAAAATTCTAATTTTAAATACGTTACCTGTAGGTTTGGAGCATCGGATAGTTAGACGTGAGATAGAGTCCAACAAATTCCAGCAATCGTCTTCATGCTCCTTCGTCTCACTGTCTGACCAGCAATTCTTACAAGTAAGAAATGGCTATATAAAACAATAAAAAGGGGACCAAAGGCCAAAAGAAGCAACAAGATATCAACATTATTTTATGCAAACATACTTCAGAACCAAATGTGCAAACTGGCTCATGGACAGTCAGTCTATCCTCAGAATGTTGGTGGATGTATTGTTCTGCATTACAGGTTTGGAAACCCTTTAACACAAACCGTCACCTGAAAAAGCCACATTTTCACGATGTGCATAAATGTTGACAGGCAATACAATGTTAATACTGTACTACAACAACTGACTGGGGGTGGCATGGTAGCGCAGTGGAGAAGGCTGTCGTCTCACAGCAATAAGTATCCAGGTTCGATTCCCGGCTCGGGTGCCTGTGTGGTTTGTATAGTCTCCCCGTGCCCGAGTAGGTTTCTGCCGTGTATTCCGGTTTTCTCCCACTGCCCAAAGACATGCTGCTGCCGAGGTTAATTGGCCTGCTGAGTAAATTGCCCCAAAAAGTGCGTCCCGCGATGTATGGGCATCACACATCCTGAGCATTCCTTCACCTTGCGCCCTCTGTCGGTCAGGATAAACACCAGCCCCCGCACGATCATGTATAGGTTTAAGCGGTATTGATAATATAAACGACTTACTAAATGGGTTTCTAACTTCGAAACGTGGCATATGATGCTGTAATTTCATTTAATACTTATTTTATAATAAAATTAAAGCATAATTAAAACAGGCTCTAAATGGGAGGCATGTTCAATATGGGACATCTGACTCATGAATTAGCACAGTATTGAGGGTATTTCATATATTTTTTTTCATTTGAACCACACGGTTCAAAGTAAAATAAAAAAACTTATAGGTGTTACCTTTGCATATCTTTCTTGCTCATCAGATGTTGAGAAAACTCCACCAACAATTAGCGATCCATAGCACTCATCTGTTCCATGCACTCCACTGGTGCTGTGTTGCTCAATGTCATCAGCATTATGCTTTGCAATGGAACCAAAGCACCCAATAACTTGAGGCTCATTGGAACTTTCAGGTACACTCTCATGAACACCATCATTCTCACACACCACAGTGAGTTTATCTTGCGAGTCTAGAGACGTTTGTGCTCCCCTCTCAATCGCAGTCTTCTTCACTTGGGGAGCCTCCATATTTTGTGTATCCGTTTCGCTCTGTGCATAGCATTTGTATTCCTGGTAATCAGCGACAGCATCTTCTTCTAGAGGTCTTAGATCAGCCTCTGGCTGTTCAAACAAGTCGCTGTATGTTACAATGGGCAGGGTTTCATCACCCTTCTCTGATTCAGAGTCCGAAGTATCACCTGCAAAAGGAGAAAGCTCGCCAGCTTGAATTGGGCGGAAGTGGGTACGTGGTGAGATCCGTATGGCACGGTACTGCATCTGGCAAAGTCCGTACACTTTCTGGTGTTCCAGGTTATGTGCTTCACCGCTCGAGCACAAAACGGGTTTCGGCTTGTAGGGGACATCTAGCGGAGAACTGACATCAGGTTGTACAGCACATTGGACACTCAGAAGGCGTGAAAAATGCCTGTTGAAATCCATTGATGGGAAAGTGTATTTCATGCCTGGTCCATTACCAAACTCTGCTCCCAGGTAATCGCTGTAACTTCCCCCACAATCATCTTGCAATAAGAATGGGATGGTTGCATCCATTCGCTCCTCCCATTTTACAGACAGCCCACCTTGAGCAAATGGAAAGCGAGACTTCCACAGCGATTTATGTTGTGCATGGAAATGTGGTGCCAAACACAAGTTTGTGCCTGCAATAACGACTGTATTTGGAGATGCACTCTCATGCAAACAGTTGTCTTTTTGTTCATCAGTGCTAGATACAGAAGCCCAGGACTGCATGCCTGAACAGTCATCCTTTAAATGTTTTCCTGTTCCATATACACCACCCAAAATGAACGATGTGTCCGTTTCTTCTGTCATATCCCATACTTTTTCTGTAGAAGCTCCTTCTGCCATTACTGCTGAACTGGAATTTATGTTATCCCAAAGACGATACTCAGATCGCTGCACAGCTGTTGATATCATTTTAGGCATACACTTATTTCCTTCCACATTGCAAGGTGGCGTTGTTACCTCTGTGAAGGTATGATTTGTAACAGAAGCAGATTTGCTGAAGTTTGGTGGTGGCAAAACATCCTGAGATGTCTCGTTCAAAAAATTTACTAAATTCCCTGAGCTGGATGGTTGAGGAAATGCTGAAAGAGGAGGAGAGGACAAATAAATATTTTCAGTGACAAGTGGGATTTCCTCTTCATCTTCCTCCAATTGTATACCACAAACAGCAGCCAACTTCGATCCTTGCTTGCAGCCAAATGGAGGCAGTTCTCTCAAAGCGCCATCATCAATAAACTGATTAAGTTGTGGAATTAAGTCGAGAAGACCAGTCTCTTGCACTGTGATGGAATCTGTTGTCAGGCTACTAACATTCTTTTCTTCTGCTGGTAATTTTGATAACTCATCACCCTGCAAGCCAAAAGATGCTGCATCTTCAGAACGAACATCATCTGAATGAGACCATGGACTGCCAGTCCGTGTAGACAAACTAGAGAAAGGGCCATCATCTTCACATGTTTGAGAGCGGGTCCACATTGCCAGGCGAGATGTTTTTGCTGCACCTCCATCTTCCCATAATGCTGGACCAAGTTTCTCACTTACAGTGTCTACAAACACTTCTAAAGGGCCCTGAGGTTGGTTAGTAAATTGAACATCTACTTCAGGGAAAAGGGCGGCCATATCTAAACCGGAATCGTGTTTGGGAGGCTTATCTTTGTCAGAATTTAACTGTTCAATTTGAGGGCACTCCTTGTTTTTGATTACAAGGCAACCAAATCTCTCATCAATGTGGAAAATTGGACTGTTAAAAAATGACACAAGATGGTCATCTTGTGAACAACCTTCATCTTCTGAACAGAATGAAGGAGATGAGCAGTCCCAAAAACGAGCAACTGTAGGGCTCAGCTTGTTAATGCTATCGATGCCATTCTGAGAATCACAAAGGTTCAGAATGGCAGGTTTCTCCAAAGCTGGTTCATCTGTCCATATTGCACTTTCACTTTCTTTATTTTGAGTCTCAAAAGAACCAGCTTGATTTTCACTTTCCACTGAAACCTGCTCTGTGCTGTTTTGGTGGATTAGCTTTAATATACGACTGCTGTTAGGCAGCAATTCAGATGCAGAAGGATCCAACATGGATTGATAAAAACTTACTTCACGGAAGTAATCACAGTCTAAACAGTTTAGCTCAGTAAGGATGTTGTTCTTTAGCTCTGTAGTTGGCATTTCACGCCCAGCTTCATCAGAACGAATTACTGGTAACTCCACAAAGCACCCATCAATAAATGTGCCTGTTGACATAAAAACCTCATTGCATTTATTTTCACTGTAATGTGGAGGATGAACTTCTTCAGAATGCTGGGCCTGTAGATACAACTCAGAGTTTTCAGCTTGTGAACTAGCAAGCCCGCGGTACGACGTTTCTAGTTTGCTCTTCTGATTCTGTGACACAAAGCAAACACCAAGGGGTTCTGTATACCACAATGGCTCCTCTTGAAGACCCTGTCTTCCAGTTTGGCCAACGAGGGTTTCTTCACTCCTTAATTCAAAATCGTTACTTTTCCTCCTCTTTTCTTTTGCAAAGCTCCCTCTGCAATTTGACTCATATCTGGCTGTGCCACCACCACCAAAAACTTTGCTTCTGTCAAATTTTTTTGAATATTTCCTTGATGGCTTAACCATTGCCTCTTGTAACCTTGGTGCCCGGTCAGTTTCCCTAATTCTCTGCTTGAGACGTAATGCCTTTCGCGAGGTGTTCACTTCAAACTGTCTGGTGGAGCCAGAGGCAGATCCAGCATCACTAGAGTCGGAAGAGCCTGAAAGTGTTCTAAGCAATTTCCCTTCTCCAGACAATTTAACCCTTCCATGCCGACGCAAGAAAGATGGTTTGGCTTTATGACGCTTGCAGATGCTGCGTTCGTGTTCGTTTTCTTTGCCGCTGTCTCTCTGTCCTGGAGAACTACCAGACTCTGGCTTCCCAGACGGTCTTTCCCGGACTATCTCGCCATCATCGCTGCATAACTCTACTGGGGAAGAGGTCTCTGTGCAGGCTTGCTGAAGGGTAGACGATGAAGAGACAGAGTCAGAGGTGGAAGAACTGGTGCCACGTAGCATCTTGGTTTTACAGACCCAGACAGATGTCAATGTGGCAGGAAATGGGGCAGTCTTTTCTGACAGAGCAGGGAATGCTTCATAGTACCTGAAGAAAAAATAAAGTTATAAAAAGAAAACAATCGCAAAGGAAAACATTGAAATAAAGTTTAGATAAGTGTTTATTTTACTCACATCTCAGCTTGATCCTTGTTAGAAGTTGACCCATCATCAGGTGATGGAGATCCTTTCTTTGGCGTTAGCTTCCCAAAAGACTGTCCATCTGTAAGAAAAGAGCTTGTTAAATTATTTCTACCGCTCAATAAGCACTGCGTTTCAACTATGGTTTGGACAATGTCAACTGGTAAAATGGTACACATTTTCTGACGATTTGGTTTGCGGATAAATGGGTCATGGTTTGTAGTGGCCCATCCGGGTTACTACCCCGTCTGACCCTGGTTCTTTTCTGGCCTTCCTCATTACTGGGCAACAATATCTCTACACGTTTGTGAAATATCTCTATCAATCAAAAGGCAGTGGCTCTACTGCAAGCTTATTTATTTAGGAAGGCTTTTGTGGTTAGCAGGCATCTACAAACAGCTGGTAGAGAATATTTTTTGGATAGAATACTTTTTTCAATTACTATTAAAAGTACTGTACTAATGTCCATTTACTAAACATTCCATCGCACTAATGCGATAAAGTGCACGTTGAGAGATTTGTACTTACCTGAAGCAAGGAAGCAACATCTTGAGTATGTCACCTGATTTAGTTACTTGAATAAAAAATTAAATGTTATATATATGTGTGATTTTGACTTTCAGATGAACTTCTCTGGTGTAGCTGCTGACATGCCATTCTCTCCACAGCTCTGTGCAGTGCTTTGTGGCCCTCGGGTGAAAAGCACTCTAGAAGTGCAATTACGTAGATTTCCAAATCCAACAGCCAGCAACCAGTAATTATTATTTGGATTTTAATAAGGAATGCACAAAATAGCATAAACAAAAGTATAAATAGAACCTTACATTACATTTCAGATCTTTTTAGTGGCCTGGCAAAGGTGCATGCCTGAAATAGCTTACATGCTCATAGCATTGCAGGTGGAAAGGCTTCCACTCGAGGTAGCACAAGAATTTGGGTCTAAATTTTTCCTCACCAGGAGACCTGCCTGTCAAAAACAATAGTATACCACCCAATTGTACTGCTGGGTGAAGAAAAGCAATACATTTGGCCCCTTGGCATTTCAGTTAACATAAGTGTGATGCTTGCTGTTTCTGCACCATTAAGTGCCTATCACTTAATGGTGCAGAAATATGGTGAAATTATGTTTTTATGTAAGTTAATTGTAGTCATGCTTTATATTACTTATTTTAAACACATACCTTTCTGCTGGTCTTGGAGATCTTTTAATTTACTACAGAGCTCTTCCACCAACATTTCTATACCAGAAGTCTGAAAAAAATAAAAAAATACATGTCAGGCTGTAAATGATTTATTTATACAATAGTCACCATTCATCACGGTTGAAAAATATCCAACTGCTTGCATAAAAGCTATAGAAATCTTAACAGTATTCCTACAATGTTAACGTTAAACGAAAGTTGCATAAAACGGATTCTAAAAAAAGGAAAAACTGTCAGATAAGACTTTAATATACAGACAGATACATACTGTAGCCATTCGAACTGACCAACGCTATAATGTATCAAAACAAAGGGTAAGAAAGGAAAGGACCAGTCGTCTAAAATGCAGTTTGCTGGTTTATATTAAAGTATCATTGTGCTTGGATGATGGCTCGCAGTTGACCTGCCCTACTCAGGAACACTTATTTCTTCCTTTATCTGTTTTACAATTATGTTATTTTATGGCCTTCGCTGATTTATAGCCATTGTTCTACTTTCATTTATCTACTCTGATGTTGCTCTTGACATACCGTTTTGTTCACAGCTCTGGAGCGCTTTGTGACCCTATGGTGAAAAGCGCTCTAGAAGTGCAAATATTATTACAATAAAGCACCAGTAACGTGTTTATCATAAGGCACATTTTACCAATCTTGAAAGGACGACTTTCAATGCCATCCATAATAAAGAACTTTTGGGTTGAGTCACATAAGTCATAAATCCATCTCGACCTGACAGCGAAAAGGTAAAGTTTGTCACGTGAACAAAACATACTAATTCTTTACTACCTCAGCACATTGATGTTGGAGAGCAAACCCGATACATGTAGCTATTAGGCACCTACATTAAAGAATGTCTAAATGTGGAATATGCATTCTATTAGTTCTTGATATATAACGGTGCGAGTTCCACTGTGGTCTGTTCGGGGTACCCTCTATTAATCTTAGATAGCCGGTATAGCCTGGGAATTCTGCTGTCTTGTGGGGGTTTAACTCTTATCTGCACTTTGAATATTTAGCTTGATGGTGTTTTTTTTGATCAGATTTCGATTTTCTTGGTTTGATTCCATTTGAGTTTCTCATGGCTAGCTGCCCACCTGCACCTGCTCAGGAACACTTATTTCTTCCTTCGTTTGTCGAGCAATAATTTTTATCGCTTATTTTAGGTCCTCGAGATTATATCGGGGCGGCGCGGTGACCCAGTGGTTAGCGCTGACGCCTCACAGCAAAAAGGGCCCGGGTTCGAATCTCTCGGCTCGGGTGTCTTTCTGTGTGGAGTTTGCATGCTCTCTCCGTGTCCGCGTG
>JAZEWT010000017.1:844196-866935 GCA_036362905.1 Mordacia mordax | reverse complement strand
GAAATGCTCCAGAGATATACTATTGAAAATCAAAGATAATCTTAACGTACATGATAAATAAACTTTTTTATTGCCAGATTATGACAGAGCCTAAAGTGAAAAATAATGGACTAAACTCGCCAATTTAAATTGGTAGTTGCCACCAAGTGGTCCGTGGAGGCCAGAACTAAGTGGGTTCAGACGTTAAAAAGGTTGCGTACCCCTGGGGTAAAACAAATGCTTATTTTTGGATGCAATCTATTGCTGCCAGTAAACATCATAGAGAAGTTTTTAAAAATGTTGATGGTACAGATAGCAGTGATCAAGAACACAAGTACTGTAGAAACTTGTTGTGGCCAATAATACCAACTATTGCTTTTAAAAACTACAGCGGCTGTGTGTATACAACGGCGGTATGTGTAAACGCGTACATTTAAAAAACAACTTTATAAAATCAGAAGCATGATCCATCATTGAAATTGAACACTGCGTAGAATTAAACACTGGGCCTGGAGAAATCCTCCTCGTAGATGTTACTTGTTAAAAGCCACGCAAAACATGTCTAAGCTGGGAACAATAAGTTGAGTTAATCAATAAATAGACGTGGCTGTTGCCAGCTGCTCTAGGATTTGCTATTAGGTCAAAGTCGTTCATAAGTGCAAAAACATTTCGTGCAAGGCTAAAGTGTTCTTGAATAAAATCTGATATAGGTAATAAATAGCCCAACTGAAAACCGTCGGCTTTAGTCTTAATTTTACAGAGGGAACGTATAAGGTGTTATTATTCTAAACTCATACACCAGCCAAATGTGGAATTTTGCTCCAAAGATAACATTTCTCGTTCAGGAAAACCGCTTGAGCTGAAAATATACTTTTTCTGACCCTAAATGTACCTTTTGTAGAGAACAGCAGGTGATTAGAACAAAGTTGTTTAGCATTGGGGTGGCGCGGTGGCCTAGTGGTTAGCGCTGTCGCCTCACAGCAAGAAGGTTCCGGGTTCGAATCTCTCGGCTCGGGTGCCTTTCTGTGTGGAGTTTGCATGCTCTCCCCGTATCCGCGTGGGTTTTCGCCGGGCACTCCGGTTTCCTCCCACAGTCCAAAAGCATGCTGCTACATAGGTTGATTGGCTCGCAGGCTAAATTGCCCCGCAGTGCCCGGCGATGGACTGGCGTCCCATCGTCGGTATATCCTTGCCTTGCGCCCTGTGTCTGCCGGGATAGGCTCCAGCTTCACCGTGACCGTGTATAGGACTAAGCGGTTCCAGACAATGAGAGATGAGATGTTTAGCATTGCTTAATTTAGGCAGAAGTGTCAAACATTATTTGTCCCTCCCCGTACCCTTGGGAATCTGGACTGGTTGAAAAAAGCTGGAAAACATAATTTGAAAGTGTTTCAACTTGATACCGCTGGATACAATGATAGGAATGAGCATATATCTCCAGTTAAGAAGCTATTACCGTTACAAACCCCAAAATAACAATACAGGTTAGTGGAATGTTTTTTTACTCTTAATGCTTAAAATAAATTAAGTCAAACAGTTATCATTTCAGCTTAAGAGAAATGTGGCCAGCATTAAGATTTGCGAAAACCTACTGTCTTGTGGGGTTAATTTGGGCCGCAAATTTTACGCAAACCGATTTTGAAGGCTGCACACTTGTTTGGCAGGCTATTCCGGTTTACGCGCACAACTTCCTGATTGTGAAACTCAGCAGAACCAGGAAACAACTCTTTTTTGTAAAGCTTCATCCTCCCACTGTTCAACCCCTGGATGCTGGGGTCCGGCAACAGGGGAAACCCTTATAGGTTTTTAGGATACCGTTAACGTTCACGATGTGCATTCAAGTTATTAAATGTGTACAGAAATAGGCCAAGTAAATCGGTCACCATTCCGCAGTAACGTTCTAAGAGAGACGGCATACTTGAGTAGGGTTTGGCAGTTTGGTGAGCCGGTGAGTCAGCGACCATGTTTCAAAATTTCAAGTCTTGTCTCGGAGATTTTAATGTGCGTGGCAGGCCATCGTGCTGTATGCTCTAGCATGTATGGCTCTGTCTTGTTCGCTCCTCATTTATGACGGGTAAGTGTGCTTCTTGAGAATACGCATATTGTACGAGTGAAAGTAGGCTAATGCCTGTGTGTTCTGATGTAGTAGTTTTTTTTTTATGGCTAGATGTACGGGAACTGCTCCTCGTTGCTTTTTCGGGATAGCCGAGCGTTATCTTCACTACGTTTCGACTCCCACGTTGGATGAAACGCCGCGAAAGATAGAAGCGACGCTCGCCACGGCTGTCCAGGAAGAACCACTGTTAAGAGCAGTTCTCATGTATGTTAGTGTGAGTATGTACAATATTGTTAACTGCACTAATAGTATATTGAAATTGTATGTATTACTAACATTAGATAATGCATTCACATTTCTATTTAACCTTAGGCATTTTTAAATGCAGTCTGATTTACATTTAATTTTAAAAATTGGTATTAAAATCCGTTCATTCAAATGAGTATTGTTGCTGAGGATTAAGAAAATAAAATATATTTAACAAGAACACCGTCCTGATATTACTTGTGTAATTGCTTTGCAAATGTAAAACTTAATCTCAAATGGTTACACGTATTGCTCCACTACAGCTGTCTGCCTTAAACAGTCATGGACTCTTGTGTCTAAGATAATGTGTTGTAAAAACTGCATGCTAATAAAACAGTCGCTGCTATTTCAAACCTTCGTATTTTCAGTCTATTCGAGAGTGTACTGTAGTTGGTACTCGGCATACGGATGCATTGCTGTCATTTGTTAAGCTTGCGGTGTAAAAAAAATGACATACAGACCTTTGCACATTTGCCTTGAGTGTTTTTTTCCAAAAATAAAATGGTATGTGAAAAGTTGAAATGTTGCATGTTTTACACGAAAAAGTAGATTCATTTAAAAATAGATCTTACACGTAGCTGATAACACAACTCATGCAAATTCACTGTTGTGTCAAGGGTAAGCATTCACTGGAACAGTGTCCCAGGGCCTCCTCCCACAGATTATGACCTCATTAGGCAATCTATAGTGCGTGGCATGCATTTATGAGCAGGGCACAGTCCTCACCATTACCAAAAATCCGCAGTGGATTTTTTACAAATAAGGTATTTACGTGTGCTGAGAATTCTTTACAATGCCATCGCTAAAAGTCTAAGCGAAAACACGTTAGACTTGCCTACTAGTTTCGAGTGTATCAGTCACATGAAACTGATTTAAATGTTTAATAATGACAGCTCCTGTGCATGACCAACCGCTGCCTGCAGAAACATCCTCACGTGGCGGAGCAAGGACTGCAGAGTGAGTGTACCGAGTGCGCCGGGCTGGAAGCTGTTTGGAAGGGTCCCACCAAAAGAGAGTCCACAAAAAGACCCGAAGAAAATTCAACAGGTATGATATAAACAAGCAAAATAATGCATGTGCATTGACTTCTGAAACTCTTTCCAATATGCGTTAATCCACAATTATTTGATGAGTAGTAACAAGCCCCATATTAAATTGTCTTTTATGAGCTCGGTGGTCCAGTGGGTAGCGCTGTCGCCTCACAGCAAGAAGGTCCCAGGTTCGAATCTCGGCTAGGGTGCCTTTCTGTGTGGAGTTTGCATGTTCTCCCCGTGTCCGCGTGGGTTTTTGCCAGGCACTCCGGTTTACTCTCACAGTCCAAAAAACATGCCGCTGCATAGGTTAATTGGCTTGCAGACTAAATTGCCCGCAGTGCCCGGTGATGGACTGGCATCCCATCCTGGGTATATCCCTGCCTTGCGCCCTGTGTCTGCCGGGATAGGCTCCGGCTCACCGCGACCCTGTACAGGACTAAGCGTTTTCTGACAATGAGATGAGGTCATTGACTTTGGCACATACTATAATCTGCTTACCCTTGGATTGTGTTGTCAAGTTTTCGGGGCATTTCATGACCCGTTTTTCATTGAGTAGGTCTCCTAATAACAAAACATTTACAGAAAACATGTGCTTTAAAAATAATTGCTCGTGTTTACAGAGTTATCATACCCATAACCACATGCAGATGGACATAGTTAATGCATTATAGCTTTCAACTTGAGTTGGAAACGTATTAAAATTAACACACTGCAAAACTATTCGTAAAATAACATATTTAATATGTACACGTTAAATTAAGGAAGTAATGTATATGAGTGATTCAAAACAAATTTAGTACAACTATTAAAGCTTTGCTTCCTTGTATTGTATTTTCGGTTGGTATTGTGACGTGGTCGACTCGGAAGTACTTTTAAAAAATTTCTGCTGATGGTCAGCAGACAGCTGTGCAGCTCAGGCATCCAAGCATTCCCACATGCTGTGCATTCCTGACGTTTCATTTGCAGAAATGTAAAAATGCATTTCGTGTTAATAACACTAACCGTTAACACGCTGCTGGAATTTCTGTAATTTATGCGCACTCTCCACAGAGTATGGGAATGTTTGTGTGGCATTTGATTTGTTTTTCAGCATTTAAAATAGTCGTTGTTGTTGCTGCTGACATGCCATTCTCTCCACAGCTCTGTACAGCGTTTTGTGACCCCTGGGTGAAAATCGCTCTAGAAGTGCTATTATTATTAGTGTTTTCCTTAATGCCTTTCATTATAAACTCTTACTGTTGCAAGCCATACTGTTGCTAATGGGCAGTGTAAGTTGTATAGTAGTAGTTAAAGCACAGTTCTAACAACCTTCGATACTTGACTTTTTGCATCCTTAGTTTCCTGATTTATAACACTAAACCATTAACGTCTTTTAACTTGATTTCATGACTTGGAAATAAAACACACCTTTTCCAGCATTTGTTTAACATTACTGCCCCATCTAGCGAAGTGCTTGCGGCAAGCTTAGAAGCATTCAATTTATCCAAGTTTGACTCAGTTTCCTGTTATTGCTAGAGCATGTGATGGCCTGCCAACAGGAAAGGGGGAGAAAGGAAGCATATTATAGTCATTATATGGAGACTGAGAAATGGAAATCTTCTGAATGTTCATTTAAGCCTTTGGCACTTCGTCAGGTTTTTCGGGTGAATGCTCATTGTTTGGAACGTTACGTTTTTCCACTACGCTTGTTTCACAAGGGGACCCACTTTTTACTGTGTGGGGGGGGGGGATGGGAACTGTACCTCAGGCTCAGCGATACATCTGACATGCATATTTTATGCCCAGGATCATATGACAGGATGGATAGCAGCAATGGCTGTTGTGGACAATGACTGTTTTGTGATATGTTTTCTCAATTTGTGCACATGACAGACTATGTCACAATTATTGAATATTGTTAAGATGCAATGAAAGTTTTGAAGTGATTTTTTTTTAATCAAACATGTGCCTCTTACAGGATGAGGTCATGTTCATTTGTCATCTTTAACTGCTTTACCACATCGCAAGCTGTATTTGTTGTTTTTGCCCGGTTTATTTAGTTTTTTTTAATGGGTTATCCACATGTGATGCAGGATTACGAAGCCAGGATAGCTAAAAGTGAGAAGCCGGCCACTGGCCACACGCCTTCAAGAAAAGACTTGGACTTTGAACCACTTTCAACCACAGCACTCATCCTGGAGCAGCGGCCAGCGTAAGTGGAATTTCCACACATTATGTGGTTAAATCTATGAGCCATGATACAAAGTTTATATATGTGGCACTGCTGTATTACAAACTGAGAAATCATAAACATTGTAATAATGTTAAAATACGAACCACCATTTCAAACAGTGGTGGTAGAAGCTTTTGCATTGTACGTACATCATATAAATTGTTCTGTGTGGATGTGAAGGCACCTACCAGCTAAACCTGTGGAAGAGATGCAGAGACACCAGGAGCTGTATGCTGAGATGGTTTCCCAGGCTAAAAAGCGAGGTAATAATCAGCTTTATAACATGAACCATCTAATGACATGCTGCATTCATAAATCTGTATTGGCGCATAAAACAGCCTTGCAGATAATGGTGCAGATTTTTGCCTGGTATTTATAGGTAAACATTAAATGGCGATCTTACATACTTAATGGGATTCTTGTTAAAAGAATAAAACCTCCAGATATTTTCCCAGCCTACCCTCAAGTGGTTGTTTCTGTTAAACAGAAGCACGAGAGGCACAGCGACAAAAGCAGCTGATGCAGGAGCGCTGTAAGAAGGAAGACTCCATCATCAGTACCCTGGCTGTGTGGAACACCGAGATTCTGCCAAACTGGGAACAAATGTAAGTACAGCTATTCACGTGAAGTTAATGCTCCTTGAGCATTTCAAAATACATTGGGAGACAGCCCAAATATGTAATTTTTTAAACCAGCCATGTATGCAGTACATTCATGATCTTAAAACTTATAACAATTGCACTGCTGGTATAAAGTATTAATACACAACTGATGTAAATTAAGCCTCCTCTCTGAGGCGTGATACGTTATTTTTTATTCTTAGCACTGTGGCTTGTCAATGTTTATCTTTGTGATATATTATAAAACCAGGTTTAATTCAAGAAAAGTACGGGATTTATGGTGGCAAGGCATTCCTCCCAGTATCCGAGGGAAAATCTGGAGTTTGGCTATTGGCAATGAGCTCAACATAACACCTGGTAAGCTGCTTCTAACATCCCAACACCGTTTTCAAAATTGCAAATACTAATGCATCAGAAGGGTAATGAACAAAGTGTAATTTTGTTCTTAATTTGCATTTAATGTCTTGTTTTAGATAAAGGGGTGTGTCTTTAACAACAAATATGCTCCGATTTTAATTTTTGTTTCAGAATTGTATGAAATTTTTCTGTCTCGGGCAAAAGAGAAGTGGAGAAGCTACAGTGATTCAAGTTTAGATTCTGAAAATGGAGGTTAGTATTATCTGTCATCAATGTACATTCGTCTTAGCTAAACCTCAGGCAAAAACGTAAATATAAAGAATACAAATAACACGTCAACCTCTCGGACATGATTTCCCCTCAGATGTTGGGTGTAATGGGGCTGACCGAGAAAGTAGCCTTGAGCTGATAAGTCTGGACATCTCTCGAACGTTTCCATCTCTCTGTATCTTCCAAAAGGTATGTAACAACTGTTTTTTTTCCAGGAGAAATGTCACAATAATGGACAACAGTTTTAATGACTGTATTTAACTTAACATTTTCTATGTGCTGCACTTTATTTGTCCACATTTTTTAAACAACTTTTAAAACGTGTCTTTGTTTGTTCAGCGTGGACCTTACCATGACATCCTGCAGAGCGTGCTTGGGGCCTACACATGCTATCGTCCAGATGTTGGCTACGTACGTTTACTTTTCAATATGCCTTCAAATTAACAAATCTTAAATTACAGTTAGCCTCACTTGACGCAAAAAAACAAACCCCAATCACCTTTCAAGCTCATTCATTTGTAAGAAATTCGTAATGAATTCTCTTCTGCATGTTGATAGGTAATATGAGCATGTTTTGCGTATTTGTGTAGTAACTGCCGATGACCATTTTAACTGTTGAGCAGTGCGTGCATTGGCATAGACGTAGTGAGTGCATTTGTCCATATACCAACAGGTGCAAGGTATGTCGTTCCTGGCAGCCATACTGTTGCTCAACCTCGATGTGGCAGATGCATTCATCACCTTTGCCAACCTTCTCAACAAGCCCTGCCAGATGGCCTTCTTCCGTGTCGACCACCCACTGGTTTGTGCAACTGAACCTGTGCATCCCTTTCTATTTACTAAACTAGCACGGCAATTAATTGCTGCATGAGGGTTTCCCAATGTTGTGTCGGTGGGGTGGGGGGTGGTTATTTTGACCAAACTTCACCCTGCTGGTCTGTGTGGAATGGTACAGTGGGGAACCGAGACATAAGAGGAATATTTTTTCTGCAATGGAGGAATTGACTTTTCTGCCAAGTCCTCTTAGTGCACCACCTTATTGCTGTAGCCTATAAACTACGTGGCTGTCAGCCATTTAAGCATAATCTATTCCAGGTGGTTTGATGATCGTCACTAAATTAGCACATTTCCCAGAATAAGCATGCTCATCATTGGTCTTGTTCATTACCCAAAGTGTTTTATTAAAAAGGTGCCTGTAGACTTCAGGATCTCTAATATTATAGAATGGTAGGATGTTTCAACTCATAAATAAACCTATGATGAATGGCCATCGCTCATGACATTGTATATATCTTGTTTCCTTATTAAGGCAGTGTCATTGGCGAACGTAGCAAACTTTGGGAGTTTGTGCACTCGTGCCAATGCATTCTCACACCTTTTTTTGTTTAGCTACAATAGTTACCCATAGTGCAGTTGGAAATTTCAACTATTATAGATGCCATATGAAACAGTAAAAGAACATTTAAGAGCTATATACACTTTTATTAATAAGTAAAATCTTCCGAGCAATATATTTTATAACGCTCATGTTTTATATATAACTAGGTGGGACGACCCGGCGTTGCCCGGGTAAATGTGATGGTTGATCCATGTGCGTTGTCTGGGTTAATTTTATGGTTTACCCGTGCAAAAAAGGAACATGAAATTCATGAACACGAACCCGATGGTGCCCGGTGCAAGAAAAGAACTTGAAATTAATCATGACGAAATGAAACATACAATAAAAATGAGTAAAACGCTGTGCGAAAGCAAACGCTAAAGTGGGTTTTCATTATGAACAAAATAAAAAATTCCAATAGTTTGAATGTATATGAACCTACTGCAACTCTTTTGGGTACACATTATTCATAGTGGGCGGTGTGGTGGCCCAGTGGGTATCGCTGTCGCCTCACAGCAAGAAGGTCCCAGGTTCAAATCTCGGCTCGGGTACCTTTGTGTATGGAGTTTGCATGTCTCCCCCCTTGTCTGCGTGGCTTTTGTCAGGCACTCCGGTTTCCTCCCACAGTTCAAAAAACATGCATGACTTGCAGATTAAATTGCCCCTCAGTGCCCGGTTATGGACTGGCGTCCCATCGTGGGTATATCCCTGCCTTGTGCCCTGTGTCTGCCGGGACAGGCACCGGCTCGCCGTGACCCTGTACAGGACTAAGCAGTTTCTGACAATGAGATGAGATTACAATAGAGCCCCCGCTTATCCGAACTTGGGATTGTAATAGCTGCGGCCCTTATCCTAACTGGGTATTGTAATTGTAATGGCGGTGCCTCTTACCGTACCGTGAGGGCTCGGGTGTAAGCACAGAAAGCGGTCCCGGTGGCCAGGGAAGGCCCTGTCAGCACGCACTATAGTGCCAAAGACCCATCTGGGACCGAGTGTCGTCGTTCTGCGAGGTCGCGTGTGATTTGGCTGCGATTTGGCAGAGTTTACCCTGAGCGAGCAAGCAAGCAAACAGAATGGGGAAACGGTTTTATATATATATAGATTATATATTATGCTAGACAATGTGGATTCGCGAGTAATCTTTTTTTTCTTTGAAAAATGATTTACAGATGCTTAAATACTTTGAAGCCTTTGAACTCTTCTTTGAAGAAAATCTGCCAAGGTTATTCAGCCATTTCAAGACCAGCAATTTGACACCTGACTTGTACTTGATTGACTGGTATGTAAAATAATTATTTTCATTGTAATGGGTTGATCAGCAACGATTGTGCTCATGCTAGTGTTGGCGAGCCAGTTGACACCTTTATGAGTAGCGTGTTGAATATCTGATATGCTGTCAGTAAATGATCTAAACAGGCAAGTGGTTCATAGTATGGGACTATAACTGCAGTTAAAGTAAGCTAGTCTTACATTTTCTTGAGTGTAAGAGGTGGGTAAATTTGCCACATCACTGTAGTCCATTGTTTCTGTAGTAGGTTGAAGTTTGAGATATTTATTTTTAAAAATGTATCCTGATACAAAGCAAATGTAGAAATAAATTGACTTTGGAGGTCATTTATACACTGCTGTATTATGCATGTAATACAACTTTTATTGATGTCGTAGAATAACTACGAGACTTATAAAGCCAGTTGCAAATGACTAAGGTTTCTACTCTGCTTTGTGTTGGCAGGATTTTTACGCTGTACAGCAAGGCGCTGCCTCTGGACGTGGCTTGTCGAGTTTGGGATGTTTTTTGCCGCGATGGGGAAGAATTTCTTTTCCGCACAGCACTGGGCATTCTGCGTCTATACCAGGATGTGCTGCTTAGCACAGACTTCCTGCAGGGGGCTCAATTTTTGACTCGCTTACCAGACAACATTGCCGCCCAGCCATTGTTTGCTGCCATTGGCACCATCCACATGCAAAATAAGCATGGCAAGTGGAGTCAGGTAATAATGCCTTGAGCAATAAACTTTCCGGCTTATTTGCAATGTCATGGTGCACAGAATGTTCGAGGAGGGTTCGTGTATGCATTATAATCGGTTGTGTTGTGTTTTCCAGGTTTTTTCTGCACTTCAGAAGGACAGACGAGATTCTGAAAAAAGTGGAAGCCCTTGAGGCAGTTTTGGCTAGTTCTACCTAAATATTTAATGTGAACTGTGTGTAGAAGACCTCACATTTCTTTAACACTAAATGCACTTGGCAGTGTTGATTGGGACCATTTACATTCTAAAAACTAGTTTCAAAGCATGAATCATTGCTGCAGTGTTTGGAATTTGGCTACATATATGAATTGAACTGGGTAGGCTAACATTGCTTCTCCCTGCTACATTGCGTCTTTGGAATCTGAGTAGAACTGGCAAATTAAACATTATCTGCAGTCCATTGCCTTGGCCTTTGCTCGTGGCAGGTCAAGACGATGTCATCTACAGAAGTGTGCATACATACGCGTGTTTAAATGTGGAAAGACATTTTGTCAAACTTGCATTCCCATTTTATACATTGTTTTGACCTTTTTGAACTGCTATTTGAATGTGAATACAATAGTTCTTTACACTAAAGATCAGTGTTATTGAATATACATATGTGGCACCCTTTCTGCTGTGGGACCAGAACATACTTTAACAATGCAGCATTGCACAAAGCTTGCCAATTTGTTGGCTTGGAAATATCCACCTTCTAATGCATAAAGAAATAAGCAGTTTTTTTTAAACAAAGCTAGAAGGTAGATTTGGTCAAGTGGTTTGTTGTGCTGTGTGTGTGATGTGTCAAATGATGCGCTTCATTGTAAAATGTGCTTACATGAAACAATGCAAATGTGTATTATCCTGATGGGAATGTGTTATTTGTACCATAGATCAACTGCAACATCGTATTTGGTTTCACTTTATGCCCCAACCGTGTAAAATAAACTAATGAACACAGTACCTTGCATATTAAATTGCAAATTGGGTCTATTGTTTTCACTTTACGTAATCTTGTGACCATATTATGTACGGAGACCATGAAATGGAAAGTTATTATTTTGTTATAGCTAAAAACACGTACGTATTTTATAACCATCATGCATACGCAAATGCATTGCGAATGACTTTATGGAATACGTGTAATGTAATCAAGTTGGTGTATAGAAGTTATTTTTAGAGAGCATATACCACTTTGTCTTTAATACTTTAAAATGTGACCTTTCATTACATTAAGATACCTTCTGGCTGGTTCAGGTACTGACCGTCATGCTCTTGACGTCTTAGCAGATGGCCTGCAGTATTTACCAGTACATTGTAAAAAAAACGTTAACTGTCTAACCGATGCGGTTTTTGTACAAAAATATATTCATGTTGTTCCGTTCAAGGATTATATGATGTGACTTTTATCGAGCGAAACTTTCAGCCAATACAATAGTACCGCTTAATACAATAGACGCTTTATGAATCCAAAGTGTATTAAAACATGCCTAATCGGACCTGCTTTGGGAGTGAAATTTGGCTACTAATCCAGATGCTCCATGAGGACTCAGTAGTACACATGGTTTGATAGCATGAAACATGATAATGTATCGTGCGAATTACAAATGTGCAAACATAAGTGACAACTGACCATCAGGATAAGAAATGTACTTGGTTCGATGGACTTCACATTCAATGTGTTTTTTTAGTAACTTGTACACTTTGAAGACTGCAGTAGCAATCGTGTCCGAAACATTTAGATTCATCAGTGGTTACATATTGGTATTTCCATTGTAACAAATGGCTAACACCTGCCGCAATAGTGATCAGTGCGTTCCGCATTTGGGGGAGAGAGAAAACATTAAACTCCACGTGAATGCTGCCTTGAACAGAACGAACACGATGTAAATATGGTTATTTGCCAGCAATATATGCTACCTGTCTTTTTTAAAAGTATATTTAATCAAGGATAAACTGCAGCGCTACAGGCTGAGCCTAATGTGGTTAAATTATGTCGCACCTTTACATACTAGTGGATGATTTTCTTTAAAAGGTATAGCGAGTTTCTTGAGAAACTGTCATTGCTGACTTGTACATTTTTAGTTAATATTACTATCTTTTAAAAGCTTTGTCGAGTGCATTGTCCGTCAATCGTGTTTTAAAGGTATATGTATATAATAAAAACGAATATGCGGTTGCATTTTTCCAAAGCAAGACAATAGTATTTGTAGATATGACAAGGAATAGAAAAAGCAGGATTAGCCTTTTGATGTTTTTTTTAAGCGGAATATTTGAGACAAAAAAATATCTTAACACTATAACAGTATATAAAGCGCACATATTTTGAAAAGGAACCGAGCAAAAGGTTAATCTCAAATACAGTGTCTCGGGATTTAGACATTGCCCATTGATTTGAAAGCCTTTTACTGCCTATAGTACAGCGTTTAATTTGCGGTGAATAACTCGAGGCACTTGAGCAGTGATTTTTTTTAAAATCATAAAACCCACACAACTTCCTTTCAATCCACTAAGATTACTTTTGAAAACCACAACGTTAACGTACCTTCGTTGTAAATAATGTCCAACAAAAATAAACGTTAACGTGTCTGCCGAACGTTGTGTACTTCTAGTGTTTGTGTTTGATACAAGAAACCCCGTGTACATGCATACTACGTACGACTTGTTAAACTCGTGTAAAGAAGCACTAAAGTTAAGGCATAGTTATTTTGCAGATTGCATTGCATGGCGAGTGTAAGCCCTGGCGAAAAACACACGCGTGCGTCGGTCCGACGAAAACGGAACTAAATTGACGGCGCGTTTTTTATCGCCCGGACGAGTGCGCGCACATCGTGACGCAATTCGAACTCGGGAGCGAGAGAGAGAGAGAGAGCTGTGTAACCGGACGTGATGTCATAGGCCGGCGAGCGCCATCTTACGTGGGGAGACCCGAGTCACGTTGATGACGCCGCCATCTTTTGTAGGGAGATGGAGCTGCGTGAATTGTCATCACGGGCACTGGCGCGTACTCCGGTTTCTTCCCACAGTCCAAACACACGCTGCTGCATAGGTTAATTGGCCTGCTGAGTAAGTTTTCCTAAAAAGCGTGCCCTGCGATGTACTGGCGTCACATCCTGGGCATTCCCCCGCCTTGCGCCTTCTGTCGGCCGGGATAGATTCCCCCACTCCCCCCCCCCCATTTGACCTTTGGGAAGTATGCCTCTGAATAATACATTTCCAGAAGAGCGCGTGGCGGATGAAATGTGTCTCAGGTACTTTATTTAATTGGACAAAGCTCTCTGGCAATGTCGAGTGCTGCCTCATCTCATCTGAAACCGCTTAATCCTACATAGTATATAGGGTCACGGTGAGCCGGAGCCTATCCCGGAAACACAGGGCGTAAGGCAGGAATACACCCGACGACGGGACGCCAGCCCATCGCCGGGCATTCTAATGGCACGAATATCGAGAGGCTGGGGAGAAAGAACGCAGCGGCAGCCGCGGGGCCGAAGTCTCCGCTGCACGGACCCTCTACCAATATGGCCGCCTTGTCCGCACGCGCATATGCGAGTCACGTGCGCGTCGCAGCCAATAGCTGGGCACCCCTACGCCACGCGTGCGGGGCTGTCATTGCGGTAAGGCGCCCCACGCAGTGGATCGCCATCGTGGGCGAGGAGGTGAGGAGGTGAGGTGAGGAGGTGAGGTGAGGAGGTGAGGTGAGGAGGTGAGGTGAGGAGGTTAACCCCTCCGCTGTAACACGGTTAGAGTCGCTCGGCCTGGGAAAGCGCTGCCGCTTGGTGACGTCCAAACGCCGCCCCCATTCAAGGGCCGCTTCCCGTAGTAAGGTGGCCACCGCCGCGTGAGCCCTTACGGCTGCACGTTACCACGTTACGGCTGCGCGTTACCACGTTACGCACAGGACACACGTGCGGGGCGCCCTTGAGTGGTGGGGCCGGGTCGGCTGTGCGACTGCAGACGGCGGAGCTCGTTCGGACGGAGTGGGGCTCTGATCACCGACGACTCGCACACAACGCTTCTTCTTCTTCTCGGCTGTCAGCCAGCCCAAGTCACCTGGGTCCCCCCCTTGACCTCCTGCCAGCAGCGGGCCTTCGACACTTCCAAGTGCTGTCAAGGTGTACCTGGCCTGGCACGAGCGCCGTGGGGGACACATCGGTCGTTGCCGCTTTGAGACGAGACCATGACGGGACGCGGCACCGCCAGCCGTTTCCTGCAGGCCGTGCTGCACAACGGCGTGGGCAGATACGTGTGTCAGCTGCAGAGGCTCACGTTCGTGCTCAGCAAAGAGGCGCACTCGAGCAGGGACATGAGGTGAGGGAGACGCCGGCGATGGAGACGGCAGAGATGTGCGAATGTGGAGATGTAGACGAGCAAGATGTCAGAGGAGACGGACGTTTGAATGCTTCAATGAGGTGTTCATGTTGACAGGCATCCACACGACATATTGTGGTCACGTCATATCATCAGCCGTAGGCAATGCATTACGCTCAGGTGAAAAGCGCTCTGGAAGTGCAACTATTATGATAACCGGCCATTATCCCGTATTAGTGCCCCCTGCTGGCGCAGACGCCATCAGCAACTCCATTGGATGGGTGACAGGATTCTGGTGCGCTGGTCCCTTAGACTCTGGAACTCCCTTCCATTGGAGATTCGCTCAGCTGAGTCCCTTGGCATCTTCAAATATCGTCTCAAGGCTGGTCCCTTAGACTCTGGAACTCTCTTCCATTGGAGATTCGCTCAGCTGAGTCCCTTGGCATCTTCAAATATCGTCTCAAGGCTCACTTGTTCCGTAAGGCTTTCAATTCCCTTGGCTCGGACTGTTAACGCGGCTCACTGTTGTCGTGCCGAGATGATGGCCCGCTGCCGACCTGCGTGTTGAACAATGAAATGTGTATCTCTTATTTTATATCCTTCTATAAGTTATGGCCATTATTTTACTTTCGGTTGAACTGTTGCGATGTTGCTGACATGCCGTTCTCTCCGCAGCTCTCTGCAGCGCTTTGCGACGCTCAGGTGAAACGCGCCCTTCAAGTGCTATTATTATCAACTACATTAGAGTACTGTACAATCAATCGCCGCCGATATGACAAACCACCGAGTTACCACCGTCATACTCCATTACGTAGAGCTGTTTTGTTAACCTGCTGTCGGATGAGGAGGCGCTACTCACACTCGAGATGATTATTGGGGAGCGGGAGGTAATTGACTCAGCGTCACCACGCTGTTTCAGTGTGGGTTGCTCACTGGGGGCACGGGAATGCAGACTGACCTCTGCACCCCCCACCCCCCAGCTCTGCAGCAACCGATATCTCATCTCATTGTCTGAAACCGCTTAGTCCTATACAGGGTCACGGTGAGCCGGAGCCTATCCCGGCAGACACAGGGCGCAAGGCAAGGATACACCGACGATGGGACGCCAGTCCATCGCCGGGCACTGCGGGGCAATTTAGCCTGCGAGCCAATTAACTTATGTAGCAGCATACTTTTTGGACTGTGGGAGGAAACCGGAGTGCCCGGCGAAAACCCACGCGGACACGGGGAGAGCATGCAAACTCCACACAGAAAGGCACCCGAGCCGAGAGATTCGAACCCGGGACCTTCTTGCTGTGAGGCAACAGCGCTAACCACTGGGCCACCGCGCCGCTCAGTGATAATATTACAAGTGCAAATCATTAGTGAGGTCGATTCGCCATTCTTTCTCTTGTCTGGGTTACTAAAACGACGGTCAATTTATTGATGAGGTCAAAATGGTAGCAAATATATCGCATTAGTGGAACACATTCCTGATGAGCTGACGTCAGTGTCAATCGATGGGGATTTGGAGCAACTGTGCTTGTCAAAGTTAAGAGTGGAGAGACTGACTAAATCGAGTTTTATGCCGTTAAAGTTGTAAGAAATTGCAGGTCATGGATTTACATTAATCCAGGATCTGTTTTCAGCGCCGATTGGTCATCAAAATCACACGTTTTACCTATCTTACGATTAGAAATGACCATAACAGTACATTTTTCAGTTCCTGTACGCCGGGTGTCGCTGTTACCATCTGTTTGAGTAGACACGCTATAGCGAGTGTTCTGCTCAGCAGCTATTCATTTCCGTCTTGTGATTAACAACGCAGGGGCGGCACGGTGGCCCAGTGGTTAGTGCTGTCGCCTCACAGCAAGAAGGGAAGGCCCCGGGTTTGAATCTCGGCTCGGGTACCTCTCAATGTGGAGTTTGCATGTTCTCCCCGTGTTCGCGTGGGTTTTCACCGAGCACTCCGGTTTCCTCCCACAGTCCAAAAAACATGCAGCTGCATAGGTTAATTGGCTTACAGACTAAATTGCCCGCAGTGCCCGGTGATGGACTGGCGTCCCATCGTGGGTATTTCCCTGCCTTGCGCCCTGTGTCTGCCGGGATAGGCTCCAGCTCACCGCGGCCCTGTACAGGACTAAGCGGTTTCTGACAATGAAGTGAGATGAGATGAACAACGCTTGAGTAACGACACTATTTTAAATGGAAGTGTAACTTATCCAAGCGTCACATCACTTGAAAAGTGTCGTTCATTTGCCCCGAGGCTGTGAAACATTTTGTACTCAACCAAAGGACATTATGACCAGAAACTTAACGGACAAAAACTGCAATGGGTCTTTTTGTTGTAATCTGCAGCTCTATTAACCACTTATATATTCGGAATATACCATTATCTTAGTGTTATTTCTTTTATCGTATATACGTGTATAATATCAGTGGCCAGAAAGTGGTGGTAAATTCATATTATCTGTGGCCTTCTGTGAATAATAGCAGTTATAATAATTTTACATTTATAACGCGCACATATTCATTCACTGTCGAAGGGATTCATTTGACAGAGAATGACTCAGAGGCGCAAGGAATACAGAGAGGCGGAGGAGGTAGCTTGCCGGCACCATATTGCCACACACTGCTTCCTATATATTAGGATGTCATTGGTCAATTAATTAATGAAGTTGTGGGAGGAAACCAGAGAGTCCAGAGAATACCTCGCGCAGAACAGGGGGAGAGAATACACAAACTCCACACAGAAAGGTGCCCCAGGCGGGGATCGAACCTGCTCGGGTGAGAACCGTTCTCTCTGTGCGGTGCAGATGTTACCACCGCACCACCTTTATATTTATTGTTGGATAGGTACTTGAACGGCCTGTAATTGTGTACACATCGTTTGTGTTATATTTTGCTGCAGGGATTTTGTCGAAAGTCACCTGGTTGACTTTGCAAGGCAGAACCAGTCAACTGTCATTTACGTTATACCAAGAAAAGAGTCTCCACCAAGGGTGATTGCAGAGTATTGTGAGTATATTTTTTCTTTGTGGAGCAACTTGTGAAACAACACGTGACCGAGTATAATATTATACAAGTGGATAGATGTGCATACCTGTAAATGTGTATATTTTCTATTCACCCTCTGTTACAGTGAATGGCACTGTGAGAGATGTTTCGGTGGAACGCAAGACATCCGAGGAGATCCTAGCACACGTGAAGCTCATGAGCACTCAGTCAGGGTTGGACATTTTGCGGATTCGCAAGCCGTTTCACACCGACCATCCCAGCATTCAAGGCATGTGGCAGCCCTTCACCAACAAGCGACCGACCATTGGCATCGAGCTTCAGAAGAAGATAGCTGCCTCCAGTGAGACAAGCAAATGAGAAATCAGCATTTCCTGTTCCTGAACACGTGCATACCAAACGTGTTGAAAAATATATATGCTTAGGTGAATATTGTTTTTCTATGTCACAGATGGGTTTTCTCTTCCATTGAAAAAAGATTAACGACCTGGATATGATAGGTATTGCGTGTTTGAAGATGTAACAGCTATAAATTCATGGCGTTAATAAAGGTCTTATATTGGTAAGAAATACACCTCACAGTTTCTTTTTGATTTGAGGGCTCTTGTAAGTATCTGCTGCTGTGTGTCGTTGACACATGTTTCTTTCCACGTGATGGCACGTGACGTAGAATTGTTTTCTGATAAATACATTTGTTCGTCAGTATGGAGTGGTCCTTTTTGTAAAACTAAATCATAACTTTTATCTACTTACAACGATTTGAATTTCAGAGTTCCCTTGCTTAGAGGCTGTTCAAGCAAACGACAAAAGCTTTAGACATGCAGCCTCTAGCATCCGTCATCTACATATGCAAATTTGAGAGCGGCATAACACATTCTGATTCAGAACTTCTATCGCAGTAATCGACCATGCTTTGCGGTCAAATAAATATGCAATCTATTAACATTCATTTTCTCTTGAGTGTATTGTAAGGTCATATTCCAGATTTGCTCCTTAGAAGTAAAACACATCCCAGCAGAGGGCAGCAATGCATATAATGTATGCATTGTTAATTTTTAAATGGCACTGAACTAGACATTTCATCCATAAGAAATCAAAGTATGCGTTACTGGACGTTTCAAGATCGACCTGAGATGTTGGTGTCAGTTGACATAAATCTAATATTGCTTATAAGATAAGCTTGATCGATGCATTGATTCATATTTTAAGGCTTACAATTCTATTACCTATTGTCATATATGTGTGTCTGAATCATAGAAAGACATCAAATTGCCAGAAGTGATGTGAGACTAACCTTTGGGGACAATAGGCTGAATTTTCTTTTGGAAATAAAATGTACGGTTGTTCAAGGTTCCAAATGTTCTGCAAACACTTGTAGAATTTTGTAATTATCTGATGACTTCCCATATCTACGATCACGAAATCCTTCATGAGGTAATTTACAACCATTCATGTTTAAATTTCACCACCTACAATATTTTCTGTAGAAATCACCCTAACAAACATAAGCTGCTATGCTTGTACTTTAACTGAATCTAAACCCTTCACAGTCACACGTGTGACAATTTGAAATTTCCTGAATGGTCTCCCTGTGGCTCACAAAGGGAACAATACTGGCTATGCTAAGAATTAATGACCCATTTCTGATAATGCCGGTTGCACTATGCTTGAATCGTTTTTTTTTTCAACGGAAAGCAACATGACACAAATGGAACCATCTTGTTGCATTTCCCTGCCACACTCAGCTGGGTCTGCACTGAGAGATAACGTGTGCCTCTAGTTCAATTATGCAACTCGCCAGGTGCCTACCACCCAACCTAGCGTTGAAACTGCTTTTCTGAGTTTAGGAGAGGTGTTGAAATGGGTGACTGTTACAGAATACGGGAAAACGTCCATTACATTTTAGACATTCACTTCTCTCAATATGCTGCATTATTCCCATCTGCAGCTCAGCAAGGCACCTTTTAACCTGAAGCCTACGGGCTGAAGCTGGACAGAAGTCAATAATAAGTTTGGGTTTACAGCAGAGTGGGACTTATTCTTATTGACAGACATTAAAAAGATATATCTCCATTTTTGAAAACTACATTTGAGACAACTTTCCTTATTAATATTGGTAAAGGGTTACTGCCAAAGAATTACAAATTAAACCAGGTATTGCATATTAATGTAATACCACTGATTATGCTTACATGTCCTTGTATGATATGTAAGCTTAGTGGTTATGAAAAAGAGGGTGAGATGAGCAAAGAACCACAGAGAAAAGGGTTAAATCATACATAATGCATGATTCTATGAACAGCCTGAGAGCATTAAGAGAGCTGTCACGGCACATCATGTTAGTTGCGCCTTGCGTGAAAGTAATGTTACCGATGGATGCTCTTACGGCTTGAGTATCAAGAGACATCTGTCATTTAGCTGTTAATGAAGTGTTAGAAAGAATATAATGTGTATTAGGACTCCAATTAAAGAATTTTAATCTTATAGAGCCTTGTTTATACATTTCCTTACATCACAATTTAATGCTGAACATTTGCAGACATTTTTTGTGTGGGAACAAGTATATCCATTTTAAATGTTCCCATTTAATGAGCGAGTTATCACGGGTAGACTGTTTACCAATGTTTATTACGTTTTGTGAATAATTGGCATTTTCATCACAGGTGATACCAACCCTGGTAGAGAGGTGACGGGGTGGTTTAAGGGTCGGAGAACTGAGTCAACATAGCCAAGATACTGGGTTCAATGTAAGCAGCTTCCAGATTCTAAAATCTAACAGCACAGTCACTAATGACGGCACAAAATAAACCAATAAAAATGTGTTTTCGCTTAACTGGGAAAAAAAACCTTAGCAGGACACGTGGATAAGTACAGCTCTTCTGCATAGATAAAATGTCACTTTCAGGGATCTCAGTCGTCTTAAGATGCCAACATCATAAATAAATGTTCATTATTACAGTAGAACGTACTCAGTGAGTTTACAAGCTCTCGATGCAGGATTCCTGCGACACAGCAAACTTCCGAAAATGATCAACGCATGAAATCAGAGGCAGATAAACTTACAGCAACAATCTCTGAAAAAAAAACCATAATCATGAATATAAAGGTAATCAGTAGCAATTGCACAAATACGAAAACTCACAATTCCAGCTTGAGCAAAGATGAAACTGCAACCGAAACAATGATAAAAACTAGCAATCTATTGCGCAGCACAAATAATAATAAAGACGTTAAACGGCGCAACAATAGCATGGGGATCGTAAAAAAAATGTCGCACAACAAGGTAGCATATGCAACCCTTGAAAAAGAAAATTGTATGTAAACACACCTGGACCGACCTTTTAATACTTAGTAGGATCTAAGGTAAATCAGATATGGTAGTCAAGCTATATTGACAATTAGAACTATTTACATCATTACAATTTTTTTTAGCTTTGTTGGCATTTAAGACTAGTTTTAGAGAAGGCGGTTTTGCGATTTACATTTTCCGGAGAATCTCCAGCCACTCGCAGTACAGTGTCAGCTGCAAAAATATTGATATTGGAGTAAGTGAGATACCCCGATCATTGATGAGTAAAAATAATAATAATGGACCAAAGTGGAACCATGTGATACACCTTTTGTAATTTCGATGTAATTGGGCATGAGGTTATCAATGTAAATGGCCTAGTTACGTCGGGATAGGTAACTAGGTCATGCTGCAGAGTTAAGTAATGGGGGGGGGGGATTTTACTGAAGACGGGAAGACAAAGCCACGTGGGGGACAGACAGCACGGCCTGCGGGGGGACTTTTACTGTAGAGGGGTGACGTCGGTTAGAACTTTCCTGAAGGGGCTGCGGGGATATAAGGAGCGGGGGTTGGAGGGGCGAGGAGAGTCTCTTGGAGGAATTGGAAGGATGAGGCAGCGTCACGATCAAGGAGCTCGTTGTGTGCCGCTACTCCGGCGGTGCACTGCTGGTTTAAATAAAGCATCGAATATCAAGAAGTCTCTGCTCATCCGTGCTCGCTGGCTGATCTATCGATCCTCGCCGTGGTGTTGCCGCTGTGAGCCATCACAAGCCCGCAGTCAAAGCCGTGGTGTCACAATGCTCTCACAGAGGATAATGTACTGTATCGGTATCTTTTTGTCAGTGTACAGATGACGTATGAAGAGGAAAGGTTATACCCTTATTGCCAGCGGGGGTAAAATATTTTCTATTTTGACGGTGATGCACTGCTTCGTGAAATTTCCATATCCTGAATTCATCTCGTGACATCACGGCGATAGCATAATCGGAATAATTGCTAGGCGGTAAACAGACTTATAAACAAATGAAGCATTTGGCCGTTGTGGCTCCAGCCAACAGCACATCAATATTTTCCAACAGATTGTGATGCTGACTACTGCCCTGCACAGCAGGCCACATTGCGAGTGGAAGTTGCTCAATTAACACTTTATAAATCGTGCATGAGAATAAAACCAATCTGTTGATGTAGATTTTCATAGCTCAATGCATGGTGCTTGCTTTCTAAAGCTCTATTTTTCATGAGCGCTCGTCTATCCCCAAAGAACAGACCACAAAATAGCGTGTTGACTATTGTAGTAACATGAACAAAAGAGAGGTGCCCTGAGCATTTACCTTAGCAAAATTATTTACCCTGCCCGAATATGCTACCGAGAATGCATGACAATAAACACATCCATCTTGCAGAGCAGTGTAACCTTTTATGTTAGAAAATGACCCATGGAAGCAGATATCAGTACTGTCTCAGATCCCTTCAAATGACCGCTGATCCACACAGTTATCGGTGGCTCTGCCACAAAGAGCAACGTTTGTCGTATGTCAGTAAAACCAATGTTTGTGTTTTTTTTTATTTTCAGAGCGCGAGTTTAGCTTAATTAAATGTAGATCCAAATGTGAGTATTATTTCATGCTATCACCAGGTTGACACCGTTAATTCGCTACACTTGAGAATTCGGTTTAATCACAGGCTTCTGCCGAGATTTCGGCTCAAGATCGAGTGGGAACTGCTGTGTGCTTTGACCTGGCCACCAGGTGGCTCAGTCAAAGGTTGCTCACTCGCAGTGCGTGCAATGCAATTGATTTGGACCACATGTTGCAAAGTCCTGTGTTTGCGTCTCATCTCACCTCATTGTTGGAATCCGCTTAGTCCCGTACAGGGTCGCGGTGAGCCGGAGCCTATCCCGGCAAACACGGCGCAAGGCAGGGATACACCC
>JAZEWT010000017.1:827675-843015 GCA_036362905.1 Mordacia mordax | reverse complement strand
ATTGATATTAACCGCAGAAATCGTGCCTCCTAAACAACAAAGCCCTTACTGCTGAAGCCACGTCGCAAGCCGGATCGACACTGGGATAATACAGGAAATTGCTCTGTTTACTTTATTCCTGACGTTTGTTGAAACTGGAAAGGAAAAAAAAATGGGTTTCGCACAGAGCACAAACTAACGAAGATGCTGTCTGTAGGCAATATTGAAGCAAAACACATCTGAACGATGCGATAAAATGAGAGGATATTTTGAGAAAACAAATTCGAAATGATTTCCCAATTGGCAATGTCGTTTAGCAATGAAGCATCACCACAGTTTTAGCCAGCGTTGCATTTCAGAGACAAAATATGCAAAGTAAATGTATGTATAAAATCTCATCTCATTATCTGAAACCGCTTAATCCTATACAGGGTCACGGTGAGCCGCAGCCTATCCCGGAAACACAGGGCGTAAGGCAGGAATACACCCGACGACGGGACACCAGTCCATCGCCGGGCATTGTGGGACAATTTTAGTCTGCGAGCCAATCAACCTATCCAGGAACATGCTTTTGGACTGTGGGAGGAAACCGGAGTACCCGGCGAAAACCCACGCGGACACGGGGAGAGCATGCAAACTCCACACAGAAAGGCACCCGAGCCGAGAGATTCGAACCCGGGACCTTCTTGCTGTGAGGCGTCAGCGCTAACCACTGGGCTACCGCGGCGCCCTATGTATAAAATGTACCAGCAAAAAGTCTCTCTCACAAAAATAAACTTCAGGTGTAATCGGTGGCTCTGGTAACTGAGTTGTACATGTTCATGGTCGCACATTAAAATGCTGGCGTTAGCATCGCACACGCTCCCACGTACAGGGAGGACACGGCCACCCTTGCGGAAGCGTTTCTCAGTGTGAGTGAAGCATGATTGAGGTGAGAACGCTGCCCGGGAGCTCCGCACATAAAATTATATCCGTGGAGGTTGGTTACTAACAAGGTGTTCAGTATTATCCGCAGGGCTGTGGAGTTTTGACGTGACTATGTATGTTGGTGGGTGTGTATGAAGGTACGTGGTGTTAAGCGGTTTGATGGAGGTATTGTTATTTAGGAGAGGGGCGAATATTTTGTGAGTTTTGGCGCGGAGTGCATGTGGCTGTACGCGGCGGTCATCTTAGGTGCGCATGGTATTTTTTTTTATCGAGAGTGAGTGAAGTGTGATTGACGGCTGTGGAGTTTTGACGTGACTACGTATGTTGGTGGGTGTGTATGAAGGTGTTGTGTCTGCAGAGTAATAAATATCGTCATTCCGGGAGAAGATACGTGTGGAATCAAGTCCTCGTGGTGGAAAAGAGTATCGAGTGTCGGCGAACCAGCAGCGGTGCGTGCGAAGCGCGAGGGGGATTAAACAAAAACACAACGCAGAACTTTACCATCAGACTCACCCCCTCCTCGCCACGTGTGCACTCACGTGCGCGGAGTTCACCTGGTGACTGACATCTCGCTGGTCTAGGCGCCGGCCTGCAGTCTCTCGTGCGATCGGCGGCCGTATCGTGGGTGTAGAGTGAGACGTGCAGGTTGGCGCCGGTTACACTTGCAATCAACCACTCTCCAGCAATGTTTGCAATAAAACTGCTAGTTGCATTTAAGTCAACTGAATCTCTCTGGCCTATTTGCGGTTTAAAAAATTACTTCCGCCTGAAACAGCACCAGTTGTATATTTATTTTAATTTCAAGGTAATGTCATTGATCAATGTATTCAGTTCATATATCGGTGGAGTAATTCGGGGGGAGGCTAATAAAGTTGTCCTGATGTAGGTTTTCACGACTCTCTCATCTCATTATCTGAAACCGCTTAATCCTATATAGGGTCACGGTGAAGCCGGAGCCTATCCCGGAAACACAGGGCGTAAGGCAGGAATACGACTCGATATATGCGAATTGCAAGTCGAGTGTTCATGTCTCCTTCGTGATGTTTCGCTTCTCACACTGGGGGCATTTATATCGCGCTCACGTTTTCCTAAGCAGAAGAGACACTCAACATGGCTATCCCACAAGAATATCTTTCAAAAGCAATTAAGAAACTAGCACAGTTGTTGCAAACTTTTGGTCTGAGACATATCGGTGTGCCAACAAGACACAAGCTTACACGATAATACATATTTCTGGTAAAGCTGGCATACCACCAGTGTGGTTGCTTAAAAATGTACCTATGGACATTTCCTTACGGCTTCTTATCAAGTTAACGGTCCAACACAAGCGTCTGCTGTTGTGAAAGACATGTCTACCCATGTAGAGATCGTGATCTATAATTGTCTATGCCCTAATGTAGAGACGATTGCTTCCAAGCGTATGTGGCACAACTTGTACAGCCACAGCAAAACACACACTAATGAAACAAATATAAAACCACGATATTTATTTAGGAAAAAAGCTCTAAAATTACAAAACCGCAACCCAACTTAAAGTACTGCTCGACAAAGTACAACTCCTTACATCTTTATAAAAAATAATTTTAACATGTAAGATACAACCATATTTGACCACCACCTTGAACATTCTATACATACAGTATTGTACAAATACAAATGCAATCATGTGTAAAATTCAGACAAGCGGATGAATTCATTTATTACATTATAGTTGAATCCTTGTGATGTATGACAAAATCGTTAACGGTTCCCCAGTGCATTCGCATGACCAACAACCAAAGCCACGTGCACTTTTAAGCGTTGGTGGTTAAAAACAATAACACAACTCCTCGAATACATTTAGAAGTGGGGGATCAATATCACGGAGCCTATTATCCGTAGGGTTACTTGAAAATGTATCCCAGAAATCTATGGGATTTGTTTGGCGAAAGACAAGATTTCGGATAAGGAGTTTCACAGACACCTACTGCTCCTACAGATAAAAGTGGTTGCAGCTAATATGGTCTCGAATGAGTTATCCTGTGACTATACCGTATTATCCAGTTGTCACTGACTTTCAATGTTAATTCTAGACAGGTTGAAGATACTATAATTCACATGTCGAGTATTTAAGGATTAAAACTGGCTTATTTGTGTAACATGAGGTCAGAAAATATTTTAAAAATCTATAATGTTGGGAATTGTTGCTTTCTGTAATTTTGAAAAGATTTCCTGTAATTAGGTATTACATCAAAGGCACCAATTTATCTGCATTATGGGCTATGTGTGGTATCCACTTTATTGTCAATAGACTGACAACTATAATTGTGAAAATGTAAAAACTAATGTATGTAACTATGTAAATACTAATGGAAGCACTGGAGTATTCGGGAAATGTGCTTTATTTCAGACTGGCTGATTAGACATGTGTCCAGCCATAGAGCAGTTAACGAGGGCATAAACTAAACATGTAACTGTAAATGAAAACTGAGCAAATGCCATTTTCTGCTCAACAACCCATGTTACAAAGAATGTTGTGCTTATTTATACTACAGTATTTACACCAGCTTAAATAACTGCACGTTCTGAACAATGCATCTTTTAAAAGGCTCCTAACAATAAGCTAGTTCACAGATGGAATTGATGGAGGTGACTGCTTTAATTACTCAATATAAAATATATACAGCCATGTAAAAATTGACATTTTAAAACGCTAGAATGGGTTGTGCACAACACCAACGTCTTGGGGTTGGGGTTAATGAAAAATACACGATAAAATATATATTTCAATAAAATGTGCCGTAGATACTGGAATCGTGTGCCTCATTCAGGTAAAACTGACTCAATATGAGTCAAAAATGCTAGCTCACCACAAGGATGTTAATCAAATAAGCACTGTTTAAGTTATTAGTTACAACAGAATTCCTCTTATCTCGGGTCAAATGGAGGATTTACCCCAAATATCCACAAGGGGAATATAATCATGTATAATTGCAAATAACAGAATGAAATTGCTCATAAATCCGTGAAAAATCATGTGGATAATAGGAGTTATGCCACAAATAATGTAAGGTCAATACCGACAGAAAATTCTGTGGATTAGATGAAATAGCCATATGACTCCGAACAACATAAAAAATTTGCTGATAACAGAAAGCCATTCTGGAATACAGTACAGGAAAAGCTGTATTAAAACGTGGATAACCGGAGTAATTAGAGCATGCATAACACAATGTTATGGCTCTATGACGCCATGGATAATAGAGTCATGGATAAGAGGAATTTTGAAGTAGTTTTTTTGGTCAGGATTTCATTAAGGTGACTAACAATTGAGGCGGGCCATATTTTGAACCAAAACGGACCACTCCATTTAACAATAATTCCTCTCATTGACATTTCCAATACTATATAAACGGAAGATATCCAGCACATTTATCACTGGATCATTTGGCAGCTAATTTCATGCATTATTTTTGGACCAAATGTTACACCATTTAAAAAAAGTGTTAGAAAAATGCACAGCCGCTTTATGAACCAACCACTGCCAGTGTGTTCAATAAATTGTTCCCATAAGTAACCAGGTATATAAATACACCAAGGATAATTGGTCCCAAGAATGTGCAAAGAGGGAAAGACACAAAACCGCTTGTGTAACAGTGTTCATGATGAAGCATGCCAGGTTAGTTCAGTCTGTCACCAAAAATTTACCTGCAAACAATTAGGCCACACGACGTTATAATCCAGCAGATGTTTAAAACAAGCAAACTTAAGACCAGTTTGAAACTTGTGGCTTCATCGGTCCAGAGTTTATTTGCTTATACAAATTCGGCTGGATATATCTGAAAATGCAATAGGCCAATTATTAAAAGATGTTTATATGTGGAGACCCAGAATGGGGGTCTGTTTATGTTTTACGGATGACACTTCACAACAACGCAAAATTATTATCTAGGTTTAACTGAACTAATGCCCTCCCATAAGATTTGGCTTGCTTGACAGATTCTCCTTCACAGGTCAGAGTGACACGATCCCAGCACGGGAAACTCTACATCTGCCAGGGCCCCGTGGGGGGCAGTCATTGCAGTCAAAGCTCAGCGCTTCTCCATGTTTCCGCTCTGCCCCTGCCCTGTGTGCCCTTTCACACCACAGGGTACTGGACCCAAGGCCTCTCTGAGCAAAAGTTAACAGCACAGATATGGAGCCCTTGGTTATTAAAGATTTTACGTGACATCTCATTGCTTGTGGATGCACTTATATATAAGCTGTTATTCCACCTCAATATTAACGCCATTACATTAAAGAGCAACAACACTCTGCAAGGCCACATGTTTCCCCCTCTGGATATTTTCAACTTCATAGCAGTGTTCAAACTAAAGGCAACCTTGTGTCCAGAAGCAAATCTTAACTTTTAAAGGAAATCAGAATGCAATTTAAACGTCTTTAGTGATTATAGCTTTGCTATTACAGAACTTAAATGAACACTTTCTATAAAGAGAACAAACGCACAGGTCATGTTGGTGATCAAATCATTATTTGATTCACAGCTCTGTATTCAAGCATCACTACTTGGCAATCAGTGCACTATTAGGTTCTTATGTTTCAGCCATTCAGAATCCCAAGCCAACAACTTCAAAGTTCCAATGTCCCTCAACAGTTGTCCATATATCTTCAACTCTGGATGCATTCTGTGGAAGTCTCAGTTACTTTGGGATATTTTAATGCCTTCACATAGACAATCAACTCACTTGTCAACCACACCTGTTCCAATGTGCATACTCCTCGCCAGCACATGCTCCCATCACACCTGAGACTTTGCAAAGGAAACTGCGAGTGACTAAGTGGCTTATGTTCCAGTCGACCACTGACCACTCCAAACGTACGAGTGGAGAAGAGTATGATTTTAAGAAAGACAATGCCTCAAGGCAAAATGGCTTGTTAACACTGTCGCCCAATATCACTATGGGTCTGAGGTGTTGCAACAAGCACAAGTGGGAATAAAAATAGGAAAACGTTCATATTGAGGTCTCAGCTGTTGGCCCAGATGTGTCCGCAATGATAATAAATGGCTTTGACTCTGGACCTTTAGGTATTGCATTTTGCTCCAAATCTTTGGGCAAGATTTTGGTTGGAGTTCCAGGGCCCTTCAGCTTGTCCAGGATGCTTTCCCGACTGCTGTAGAACACGGGAGCATTGTGATGGTGTCCATTTGGCCCACGTTTGGGCGTTGTGCAGCAATCCAGGATGCCACCGTTGGGTGACTTTGAGGCTCCACAGCTCATTATGGGAAGGTTGTGACTCTGCCTGTTTTTCAACAGCATGTAGCAGAGGCAAACGATGATGAGGACTGCAGCAGCGAGACACAGGGAGAGAGCCAACACTGCAGCGCTCGGATGTTTGTCGCTCCGCGATTCAGGCATCACCGGCCTGTAGTCACCGCTCTCATTTGTGACGTTCACGAGGTACCGTGCGGCCAGCTGGGAAGTCATACTCTCCACTGAAAAGCAGTCGTATATCCCGGAATGCTCATACTTTGATGAAACCACGATTAGACTGTCCAGTCGCAACTCGAAGTCCGAGGCCTGCATCAGTGCCGGCGTCAGGGCCTTGCCGTTGTGAAGCCATGTTGCCTTCGCCAATTTGGATCGTACATCACAGGTCAATTTAAAGCCGCTCCCAACAGGGACAGGGACAAATACGGAGTCCACGTCTTCTGCTAAAGTAAAGAATGCACATGTGTATTACATATGTGTATGAAATGCAGTTTCACTTGGACACAAATACGTACAGCCCTGCAATGACCTCTTCATGCTACTGCTCACATATGGGCCTCGACTAGAGATAGTTCTAGAGAGATTCTGCCTTTGCTCCCTTTAGAAGGAATATCAGTAAATGCTCTCATAGGTATTGTTTAAATGGACAAATAAAACCATATTTAACCTATGAGAATGCAGAAACACCAAGGCATAAACAAACACATACAAGGTTAAGGTATAGCCTTGCGATTTATTGCTTCTGCCACGAGTGACACTTCTACAGAGAGCCCCCCTAGGGGGTATTTTGAATACTCTTCCGCACTGGCCAATGTCTCAACAGTCGCAAGAATACCCAAACCTCACCCTATCACACACCCTATTGATTGACTGCAGTGAACCTATTAACACTGCTGGGTATGTGGAAGCAGAGGGGATTTAAGAATTTGCATCACTGTTTCAACTGCCACTCTAGGAAATGTAATTTATGGCCTCTGGATGCAAAATCATGACAACGGCAACCTCAATGTACATAAATCCTTTTAAATAAACATGGTGCATATTGCCATGAGCTGAGGGATTCATTATGATGATGGCAATTTTCCACGCACCTTAGTCTACTTCATGATCAAATAAAGTCTGTGTCATTACACATAGGTTTTCATTTAAGATAAAAAGGCACACGTTTTTCATCGTCCTTCCATTACTAATAAAAACATTTCAAACATGCGTATAGTTAAAACCACAAATCCCAATGAACAAACTTCCCAAATAACTGTGAAAGTTAACCAAAGTATGATTTTGCATCTTCCTCCCTCAATAATAAATGCAGGCAAGCAAGACCGCATACATAATAGCAAAAGATTAAATGTTATTTTAATGAAGTGCTATGTGTTGTTCGCACGTACCATTTTGAGCAGGGCAATGTGCAGCAATTTTGTTGACATCAAACTCTTGCAGAAAACCGAGTCTGTCAAAATGCAAAAGCAGAAAATAATTTTCATTATGCTTACATCGCCACCTTTTAATATTACACCAGACCTTTAATGAGACCTGGGGAAACAATCACATCACAACGAATTCATTTAAGAAAAACTCGTGCTAATAAATATGAACTTCATACATTTCCACAAGAATCACAGACTCAATAATGTACTGTATATTATATCTCATACTTGTGCATGAAACCCTTTTTAATAGTTGTAAATCTTTCGCTTAATTTTCCAGTAATAGCATAATGAGTAATGACATTTGGAAAAACAACACCTCTCTATCAGATATAAGCACAACTATCAACAACTGGCCACTTTGCAGTCTTATCTATTTGGCAAGATGAATGATAAAATCAGCATAAGCAAACCCTGTAAATATTTATAGAATCCCGTCTTTTTGCATGTGAACAATACAAACAAACAATTTTTGCTCATTTAGAGGGACCTTTACAGACGTAAACACAAAGAAGAGCAAATGAAACCCTTGCTTGGGATCCCCATGTCAAAATCAAGAGGGGCAGGATATACAAATGAACTCATTTTTCCTGCAATTTAAACAAAGGCTGGAAATGCGCATTTGACATTACCTTCACTGACCACCCCCTCTCCCTTCTCACTCCCACACCCTACAACCCTGCCCCTTCCATGGATGGCAGGAAGTGACCTGCACAATGCCATGTGAGCTCGTGTGTGCGTGCATGAGGAAGCTGCAGGCCGTTATCTGCCACCGCTACGTTTGGCGTGTGCTTCCGCAGTGTCTGGTAGCACAAACAGCTGGCACCAGGGAAATGCAAAGGGAACGCCTTATTTCAAAAGCTAGATCATCAAGTTCACGATATCAATAAAGTTGCTAATGAATGATATTTACAGAATGTGTGATGTTTCGTTAATCCACTGCTGAATGAAGGCCTCTCTCACAATCAAACGGGTTGACTGTGCATCGTGTGTCAGTGTGGGTTGGGATGCTTGGGAAGGAACCTGGAATACATCAGGTATAACTTATTTATGATCGAGAATGAAACCTGGGTTGCCAAGTTAAGAGTGCAAACTACTTTAGATCCTATCCATATTTTTCACAGTATTCTCCGCTGATAAAATAATTGCTACATACATTCTGCAGCTTGTTAAAATGTCTCAATGTGCACATCGTAAGTTTTTGTTTTGCTTGTCTTAGGAATTGCAGTTTAAAACAACGACCTTATGCTTTAGCTCCAATTGTAATTGGCATGTAATAATTCACTGCTTAAAAATAATTGTTTTATTCATGTTATACCCAAAAAATATCAGCTGCATGAATCTATTTCTTTTGATTAATGCAAATTACATGCACAATAACCTGCAGGTTCATTGACAAAACAAATGGGACGAAATTATGGTCAATTATAATATCAAATAAACATTTATTTTACAAGGTATTAGTACTACGAACGTCAGAGGGCCACTCATAAAATTATTTTTCTTTGTGCATTTAACTATTACATTGTGGATTATTATGCTAAAGGTAACATGGGAAGGTGTATTCTTTTAATACAGCAAAGATGCAATGTAATTTTTTTTATTGCAAAGAGCAATTTCAACTATAATTCATGCAGGATTGCTTAACTAGTCTGACATCTCTGTAGTAATATAAATAAGTTGGGAAAAACCTGGCAGACTCTTAAAATACACATTTTAGATCTCTGCTAAAGTGAATGGCCATCAGCTTAGTGCCTAAAATCAAGCACATTATCATCAACATTTTACACTTCCCTTTCTCCAGTGCAGCGACGCTGGTGCAGACGTCATTACACGCACGCTGGCCAAATTGTGAAAAATAAGAAAAAAACGAACAAGGCCATGGGAATTGGGAAAACGGGTGGGAGGGGAGGGGATAGGAGGCCAGTAGCGAGGTCAGCTGAGAGATTTTCCAGAAGTCCCAGGGTGACTGTTTATACGCAGCGGCAGGGGAAGGGAGATGGGGGGGGGATGACGGAGGAAGAGGAGGGGCTGGACCACATTTGAGCTTTTGTTGTTGTGCTACAGGAGGAGATGGGAGGGGCAGCTTGTGCAATCATTCAGTGCAAGCGCACGCAACGCTCAAATCCGTTCCCACACTGGACATCCCAGCAGCTGAGATGTGAGAGCGCAAATATGTTCCTTGCTCTGAAGATGCACTATCCCCCCCCCTTATCTCTCACCGTCCCCCTCCTCCCCACCCCCTTACGTGTGGATATGGTTGAGTTTATTCGCTGTCGGTAGTGAACCTAAGTCTGGGGAAAGCGAACCCCTAAACTGCACATGGGCCCCATTTATTCCCCCCCCCCCCCGATGAAGCACGCAGAGACCCTCACAGCCAAATGCTTCTATGCACCTGCCTTGATTTATTGCCATGCCCACGAAGATCAACTCATGCCTCACTGTCAGTGCTGAAAACTACGCAGTTCATTCAAAATATCACTTTTGCAATGACGTGTCTTTGACAATATTTCATAAACATTACAAACCATAAATGCTCTTACAGTGTCGTGACGGGAAGGAAAATATACATTTCAGGGCAAATTTTCATTTGAAATAGTAAGGAAATGAAAACATATTTGGGTCTATAACTATATCTTAGGGCGGCATGGTGGCCCAGTGGGTAGCGCTGTCGCCTCACAGCAAGAAGGTCCCGGGTTCGAATCTCGGCTCGGGTGCCATTCTGTGTGGAGTTTGCATGTTCTCTCCCCCTGTCCGCGTGGGTTTTCGCCGGGTACTCCAGTTTCCTCCCACAGTCCAAAAAACATGCTGCTGCATAGGCTAATTGGCTTGCAGACTTAATTGGCTTGCAGACTTAATTGCCCGCAGTGCCCGGTGATGGACTGGCGTCCCATCATGGGTATATCCCTGCTTCGTGTCCTGTGTCTGCCGGGATAGGCTCTGGCTCACCGCAACCCTGTACAGGACTTAGCGGCTTCTGACAATGACATGAGATGAACTATATCTTAAAATGATGCATTATTCAGTAATGTCATTTGCTATTACATTTCCATACTGTTGAGGGGGTGAGGGTGAACCCATTGAGCGCCGAGTAAGGCTGGCACAACACTCAGGGAAGTGATCTGTTGCCAACACCGCCACACGAGTATTGAGGCATCTCCAGCACTGATACTGCATCAGATACTACTCCGTTAAGGTTGAGCGGATCGAGGGAGCGACCAGGATGAGCTAAAAATACACTTGTCACTGACGCTAGCCATGAATAGGGATTAAACCGAGGAAACCAGCATTATAGGCAGTGTGCGCGACCCACTTTACACCTGTGTGCCACATATATGGTACGCAAACAAAGATGCACACACAAACCAGAGGCATATTTTGTCCACTGGTTACTAGGCATCACATAATGTGGAACATTTATCAATGTGCACCTATATATCAAGCACAATTAGTTTCTCGAAATAAAATACCATGTCAATAGTGTCCAATGTTCCAGACATGTTTCTGCTTCGCTAACGAATTCTCTCAAAGCAGTCATCATCACTAAAGCTAACACGAGCCACCCACTCCACCTGGCCACTAATTAATGGATGGGAAAGCTTTCAATTAGGGTTTCATAAATAATTCACGTTAGTATCGACAAAGTTGAAGTCAGCCCATACACTGTCCGGGTTACCACCGTGCAGGGGTCCGAAGTTGTGTTTACAGTTATCCAATGTGTTTCTCAGGTGCGTTGCACATCATTCTGCACGATACATGCCCATGTTTCGCTCCGCGTACTGAGAGCTTCTACTTAGTTCTTCAAGAAGCTCCCAGCGTGTACAGCGAAGCTCTGGACACCATGCCGAACGACACACGCTGCACAACTCGAGACACACGCTGCACAACTCGAGACACACGCTGCACAACTCGAGAGCAAACAGCTACGCCCGTGTTGACCAGCGAGCAGCCTCACAATGGTGTTACTGTTATTTTTAAAATGGGAGTATCGAGCTAGGCCGATGTCTGCTGTGACGCAGAATATTCACTGTGGTGCTGTGCGTAAAAATAGCAAACACTGTCTCTGAACGTCAACAACTTTATAAAGAGTAAGCCCTGTGATATGAAAAATTCTCAACTCTCAGATGCAGCAATGATATCAGAACGAGGCACTGCACTTCTACTGGTAGAGGAAACAGTCAGCGCCCACACCCATGTTAAATTACATCTACGTTGACGTATTGCGTAGATCCTCTGAATAATGGACTGACCTTCCTATTCGTAAAGAAAAACTTCAAAAGTTTAAAACAATATTGCATCAGCACATGCTTATATTGAACAAGCCATTGTATATACAATTAATATATGAGTAATAAAATAAATACGATTTCTAACGTACGCATATTCAACTTTCAAGGTATTCATGGGAAGAGAGCGATTCAGAGGAGTGAGGAAACCGCAGTGAAGCGAGGGGAGAAAGGAAAGGCAGCCACGTGGGGAGTTGGCGCCAACATTTGACAAACACTGCATCCCGTATGTTACAATGTATCGGCCAACTCATGAATGTGCATTTGTTAATTGAGGGGGGAAACAGGAGAAACCAGAGGAAACCCATGCAGAATAGAGGGAGAACATTCAAACTCCACACATAAAGGTGCCCAAGGCCGTAATTTAACAGCCTCTGACAGGACTTCATGTCTGTGAGGCACAGACGTTATCACGGTGCCACCCTGCTGTCCATTACAACAGCGATAAACAAATAGAAGTGGTTTCAAATGCGTATAAATCCTTCACAAACTATTATATTTTTTGCTGACTCATCAACACTAAGACAATGGATTGGAAAGCAACATTCTATATGACCTGATGTGTGCATCATATTGATGAACATGCTTGATTGTGGAATGATGTTCATGTGCCTTGGCTGGAATAAGGAAATTAGTGTCAAGGTGACTCAGAGGCAGACTCACACAACAAAGGACAGATGCATAGCGCCCACACATATAAAAGGACAATAGAAACCACTCAGGCATACTACGCCTGAGGATGCCTCTAACGTGTGAGGCGAAACGTCGCGAGGAGAGGAGAGCCATCGACGCGGCTGTCTCGAGAGAGCAGCTTTTCGAAGCAATCATCATGCATCGAGCCGTGAAAACCTACATCATTATATCTGTTTTCCGTTCTTGACACTATAAATGCGAGTGACGTTATATAAATGGAAATGGTACAAGACGTAGGTTTCAATGTGTTTAAACATGTATCGTTACACGTTGGTATTGACATGTCACTAATTAATACATGGACAAAAAATAATATTTTGGATGAGGATTGTTAAATAGTAAGCAGTTATCATTGAGTTTCGATTATATTCTGAATGGCAGAAACCAGTTATCGTTTTGAGTGTAATTTTACAAGAGGTGTGCATACACACTTTGCCCCACCATACCTTGACCTGCTAATCCACTAACTGTGGATTCACAGACACGGGGGGTAGATTTTCAGAAACTTGCGCTATTGTTTCAGCTACCAGACCAGGAGACTGAATCAAACTGGTACCCTCTATATAGTGAGACCAGTGCACTGTTATGATACAGCAACAGTTTTATAGCTAAAAATCTAAAAAGAAAATTCGTTTAATGTCAGACATGTCTATGTGCGAGTGAAAGTCAACAATGGGTTTTGTCACCATTGTTTTTCTTGCGATTACTAGCAATGCAAAACCACAATGATTTTAACGACTCTACTCCAGACCCAATATCAGTATATACGAGACCAGGTGGCGCATGTCAGGCTGATGTAAATGTGCTCTTACTGGTGCTGACTGGCTTGGGGTACTCTGGCGCAGGCACCAGCTGCTCTGTTCCAGCCGCAAAAGGGGTCTCGAGCGAGCAGGCAGTCGAGGCAGGACTGATAACGGCTGCAGTTTGCAAGCGGCAATTGCAGCACGGAGCTAATGGAGCCGACATACAACAGATCCTGGATGCAAGGAGAGAATAATAAACACACACATGGCAATAGATTATACCAGTAATTTCCATTAAAATGGATATAGCACTTCACAGCTCTGTAGATCCACTGGTGACTGAGTACTTCCCACCATGTACTGGTCATGACCAGCTGCTTGATGGTACTTCACCTCGATGACTAGTGTGGGTGGGTGAAAGGAGCCCCAGGACGAATTCAGATATCCCTCACCACTCATGTGAGCTGTGGTCAGGAATCAAACTCAGGTTGTCGGTTCCATAGCAGTGTTCTACCAACTGCACCAGCACTCTATTCAACTGTGCTTTATAGTCAAACGAAGACGTCCTATATAGTCCAACAAGCTGTTAGGGCACTTATGAAAGCTGGCATAATGTTGCTGTTTACTCAAACTAGATCCTCCTTCAAATGCTGAGTTGACTTTTGAAAAGCCCAGGACAGATTAAAATAAAACACACCAGTTATGTTAGCCATGACAAGGGATCGAACCCAGTTTTCATTGTGCAGTGCAATATCCATTTTAGCACCGCTCAACCCACAGACAAAAAATAATATATGATAGCTAACACATGGACAATCAGACTGCGTGCACACACCACACACCGTACAGCACTGCACCTACATATGCACACGTGGTGGTGTACCATCAACAAGTAATGCCGTTAACATTTTAGAATAAACAACATTTAAATCTGGCTCTCTGGACTGGCAGGTAAAAATTTGTTATCGTAATTCAGACAAATGATCAAACAGATGCAAGCGTTGCTTTGTACAGTCATGCTTGCGGATGAGGATAGCACTTGGCAAATCCAAAGCATACTCATCTCAAATTACAGTGTGGGCATTACTATTGGATCAACATAGCATTTGGCTTCAGTTCTTGCACACACATGCATAACACACCCACTCGACAGGAAAGCCCTATTAATGTGTTTGGCAGCACGTTTCTACCTTCTCCTTGGACAGCAGCAGGTTCTGCACTGGCTCGGCCCTCGGGAATATCTGCAACTCCTCGATTATGTGCATGCCCATCTTTCCAAAGCTCACGGCTTTGTGCAGCTTGCCGTTGCCTGCAAACGCGACACAATCCCGACATCATAAAGCTTGTGACGAGAACAGCAAACCAACACGGTTAGCAAAAAAAAAAGTGTTGTACCGAAGATCGACACACAGGAGTGCCTTGTTTGTAGACTCAGGTGCACGTATGGTGTTAGAAGATGGACTTTCAGATGGGTCATGGCAGAAATGCAATGCATACCTAGTCTACATTACAGCATCCCTTGTGCCAGGAGAAGATAACTTTCTTTACTGTGATGCTGTACAACAGTCATCTCAGCATTAAAAAAAACCCAATATTGCCTGTTTTTATTGTTGCATTTTGTTAAAACATTTAAAGGCTTTCTACATGTATGAAGAGTTTCTGTGCTCTATAGCACACCATCAGTTTTGAAGACATGGACAGTAAAACGTTGTTGGGAAAGCACTTTCAAATATAAGTTGCACTAACACAACTGTGTTGATGATTAGTAGCAATGCTGTACAACTCCCGCTGTATTTTGGTGTTGCACTGTGATGTTTCGCTCCACATACTGTGAGGCGTTTTTGAAGAAGCTCCCAGCACAGAGTGAAACAATAGATGTCACATCCAGTAACGTATGGTGGAATCCCAAAAACTAATTTGACAACTTTAAACGTAAAATAAATAAAAGCTACATAACCAGTGGATTGACAAAATGGTTGCACATATATAGACAATTGCACGTATTGTTCCCTCATTTTTACTCTCATTCACATACC
>JAZEWT010000017.1:791665-827243 GCA_036362905.1 Mordacia mordax | reverse complement strand
AAGGTCACAGTGAAGGAGCGAATGAGCGAGACAGCTAGTGAGTGAGTGAGATGGCGAGTGAGTGAGATGGAGAGTGAGTGAGATGGACAGTGAGTGAGCGAGATGGCAAGTGAGTGAGCGAGATGGCAAGTGAGTGAGCGAGACGGCAAGTGAGTGAGCGAGCGAGATGGAAAGTGAGTGAGTGAAATGGAGAGTGAGTGAGCGAGTGAGATGGAAAGTGAGTGAGTGAGATGGTGAGTGAGTGAGCGAGATGGCAAGTGAGTGAGAAAGGTGGTGAGTGAGCGAGCGAGTGAGACGGGGTGTGAGCGAGACCGCTAGTGAGTGAGTGAGATGGAGAGTGAGATGGAGAGTGAGATGGAGAGTAAGCGAGTGAGCGAGCGAGACGGCGAGTGAGTGAGTGAGATGGCAAGTGAGCGAGCGAGCGAGACGGCGAGTGAGTGAGTGAGTGAGATGGCAAGTGAGCGAGCGAGCGAGCGAGCAAGACGGCGAGTGAGTGAGTGAGTGAGCGAGATAGCGTTTCAGCGAACTAACACGTGTGTGGTCGAGCAGATCATCCTCACCAGTGCCGAGGAAGAAGACGTCATAGTCCCCAGAGGCGGTGGTCACGCGTACCACAGCCAGCTGCGTATAGTTGATGCCGCGCTTGAAGAAGAGAGGACGAGCCCCGAGCGGTTGCAGTAGCTCATCCATGAGGTGATGCTCACGTGCAAACGTCAGCGTCTGATCTGGCAGATCCAGTGTGCTATTGTAGCCAGCCTGCCGGTGCTGCGCTGTGATGCACTGGGACAAACAACAACAGGGACTCTATGCAACCACATCTCAAAAAGTTGTATGGAAGAAAAGGCATTATTGGAAGTGGAAATGGGATGGATGGGGGATGAGGACAAACAATTATGTTCTTCTATGATCACATATGCCCTTATTTTGTGGCCTAGTCAGGAGTGGATCAGAAACATATTGTATATTTTATCATCAAAATGGGTTAGACAGTTGACAGCTGTAGCCCGATAAATGTCTGAGATACTACCAGAGAATCACCAAAGCAGACAGTGGTGGTACCACGTGGTCCATGGTTTGAGATTAGCAACTGCAGTAGCACTGTGGGACATGATAGTCTTATTCATTTTGTGCAAGCATGAAAAAAGGTAGAGTGAGCTCAAAACTAGTTTGCTACTTTGATTATCAAGCAATCATCATCATCATCATCTGCAATCAATTCCCCACCGTATGAAGGGTTCTTTAAGCTGTCACAATCATATGGTACTGTGATGCAACAATTCATATAGCACCTGCATGTAAACCAATTTCTTCCCAAAAGTCATCCTCCAAAGCATATTCTGTCCTCTGGCTACCTCTTCTCTTTATAGTCTCAATCACAAACTATCACTCACGGTATGAAGTGTTGTACATAATCCCAATGACATTTCTTTACGCTAAACTTCAATCCACTGGTTTATATCCACTGGGTGATGTGCAATACATGTTAACAGGTGGAGCAGGATGAATGTGCATTGAAAATAGAAGTTGCACATCTAACCTACAGCTGGATATATAACTACGTATATCCTTATGTCCACATTAGTTAGCTAGAAAACGGCATCAGTTGATGTATGATGCCTGCCTTCAAGGCAGCAGTTGAACTTTCAAACTTCCGTGGTTCACCACTATGTGGTCTACTGATATATTTTTCCACAATGGAACAAATAACTTATATTTCCAATTATGGGCTATTAGTGCAGTGTTGTTTGCAGATAAGTAATGGCTTTGCTAAAGGCAAATTTGAAATTGAAGGTTTGCCAGATTTTCCAGGGTTCGTAATTGGTGGACAGAATATGATTAACCTGCGCTATGCGGATGATGTGGTTTTCTTATCGGATTCAGAAGGGAAGCTGCAAACTATTTTGGATAAGGTTCGTAGTAAAAGTGAGGAGAAGGGTCTAACTATCAATTCTAGGAAAACAGAATGCATGGCAATTTAAAAGAAGAAAATTGTACCTGTATGCAACTTCAAAAGAAGTAATGAAAATGTACAACAAGTCAACAAATTCAACTATCTAGGAATCTGGAATACATAACATGGTAAATGTGATCATGAAATAAAATGGATAGGGATGGCTAAAGATAGCTTTTTCAAAATGAAAAACACTGATAAAATAAAATTTCTATGGGCACAAACTAAAAGTTCTCAATTGTTACGCAAATACCAGTTTTTACGTGGGCATCATAATGTTGGACAATATCGCCAAATATTTCAGAGAGAATTGAAGCAACTGAAATATGGTTGTTTGGACACATCTTGAAGGCATCTTGGACAAGCCACACCTCAAATGAAGAAATGTTGTTACGAATGGGATATAGGAAGGTGTTTCAATGCCATTAGAGGGAGACAGTCGAAGTTTCTCCGGCATAATGAGGCAAGAGGAAATTGAAAATCTAGTTATAACTGGAAAAACTGAAGGCATGAGAGATCGTGGACAACAAAGATTGAGTTATAATTATAATAATTGCATTTATGGAGTGCTTTTCACGTGAGGGTCACAAAGCGCTGCACAGAACTGCTGAGAGAACAGCACGTCGATAGCAACTACATGAGAATGGAAAAATCAGCAACAATAACGTTTTTGGATTTTTTAGTTTAATATACACATTGTTGCAGAACAACATGTAAAATATGATCGGACTTTAAACTAAAATTTTAAAATGCCAAATGTCAAGAATCTCTCAAAATTGATAGACATTCTTAGACATTCTTAGAAAATTTGTGAATGACCATTGTCACCAAAGTCCTGTATGATATGGTACCTACAAGAATAAGAAAGGCACATTTGCCAAACGGTCGAACATGTGATCATCAATGTGACAGTCATACCGTGCAAGCATTAACGGCTGTAAAAGAAGGAAAATTCTACTGTACTTTTAAAGGTAGTGGATGTATCTGCGATTAAGATCAGACTGATGTGTGTAAAAAGGGCAGACTTTTGAATGTCGAAAGAACATTATAATAACTCCATGCACAAATCCTGTATTGGGTTGGGCAGTGAATTTGTAAAGATGGATGTACCGGTTCAATATGTCCCGTAGTACACATACACACGCACAAATTCTGCAGTACCTCTCCAGGGCGTGGGGAGGGCAGGACCCCAGTGTGAGTGCCCCACTTCTGTGTTGCCTCATTGAACTCCTTAAATTGACCCATGAAGACCTTTTGGACATCTTTGATGCTGTAGCTGCACACGGCTGATCCAGCAGACTCACTCCTAAAAGACCCAAGATCACAGGAGAGCACACCGTTACACAACCTGGTTCTTCAAGTTTGCACAGTCACGATTAACCATTGTGGACGGCATCCGAGGAAGCCTGGGTAAGTGTGCCAGCCAAATAATCAGCAGACAAACATTTGAGTGTCGTATTCCTGCAGCTGCTTGATAAAAAAAATCCAACTGAATGTCATCGTGAAACAATTTCGATAATATTATAAGTGTGCGCATAAGTGTGGCGTAGGAAAGAGAGGGTGAGGTGACTCAAATTACAGGCCACAGCTGGACATTCAGCATCCAAGGAAAAGAATACATGACAAGAAATGAGAGAGGCCTCGGCCCAACAGGAGGAAGTTACAGACCGACAATAATAACATTGTGCACACACCACTGCGAGGTGAACACCCCAAAGAACACGATGTCCTCCCAAGAGTATGCTGGCTGCAGGACGAATACATCCCGGATGACATTGAAGTGAAACTGTATTTCCGGCTGAGCACAGACGATCTGCGCTTTCAGGTAGGTGGTCCAGCGCTTCTGCAGAATTCGTTTGCCACCAGCATCATCCTGAAAGGTGACAAATATAAATAATGGCAACACCATCCTCCTGGGTACTACGCATCGATATGACTTTGAACTTGCAGAGTGGATTTCACAGATAATTGAAATGAGTGGATGGTTGTATTATATATCTCATCTCATTATCTGAAACCGCTTAATCCTATATAGGGTCACGGTGAGCCGGAGCCTATCCCGGAAACACAGGGCATAAGGCAGGAATACACCCGACGACGGGACGCCAGTCCATCGCCGTGTATTATATATGTAAAAGCATAATTATGTTGTGTCTCCACGCATATAGGAAAAAAAGATTTTTACTCATTGGGACATTGGCTTTACAGACCAATGTTAGGCAGACATATTAGGTAAGCAAGCGCACAATTGACCATTCTGCCTTTACGGTTCTCATCAGCCAATAGGCTGATGAAATAAAAACAAAATGTATGTATATGTGGAGCTAAGGAATGTAATTTATATTTATATATATATTTTAACTACAATGGGTTCTAATGTTCATATAAATAAACATTCATGTTCAAGATTAAAACATTCTAATGCGAGGCATCTATTTAGAAAGAGACCAAAAAGTGAAATAGCCACATTTAAACAGTAGACTGATCTACAATCACCAATCAAAATTCCATGTCATAAAGGTTTATGGCTTTGGCTTATCAAGGAGCCAAATCATTTAAAACAAAACAATTTGCAGGTTATACTAACAATGGCATTTGCCACTCAGCACGGTTGAAGGCTGCTTATGTGGCATTAGCAGAGAGTCTAACCTTGCAGACTCGTGCAATCCTGGACACAATGGGTTTGCTGTAGAACTCATATTCCTTTGCAGTTTCCGTAAAGAAAAAGTAGACCTTGTCATCATCGCCAATCGTACTGTTTACGCTCTCTTGGATGAATGAAGATCCCACAAAAACGGGTTCTGATGTTTGGAAAAGGAACAGCATCATTAACCATTGAAGAAGAAATGTACGTTCATCCAGTTGCTTTGGAAAACAAGTGTATGAGCAGTGAATTTATACATTGCAGGCAAAGCAAACTGCAAGTGATTTCAAATGACTATTTTTAAAGGCCAATTTTTAACCGAAGTTTTCCACAAAAGGTTATCTGGTTTAAACACCAACTGTGAGGTCATAAAAAGGACTTCATGCAAGTGCTTACCATTGAGCCAGGTGGAAACATAATCTGACTTAAGAGCTGGCCGAGAACCCAGGTTCCGAGAAATTACCATTTCAGTTCCCAAGAAGTTGTTTGTGGTTGCGGCGTAAAAATCCCCATCTGTAAGAGAACAGAAACGATCGAGGATATGAACCTCGCAAACAACTAAGACATTTGTTCTTATCGTACACCAATAAAATCACTTTGACAAAAAGAGGATATGGGAGACCTCAACATGTACCGTTCTGGAATGTGAAATGTGTAATATGTATATATAGTTTTAATAATTTAAATGTTATACGTTTTAATACTATCAAAATACCATAATACCAATGTATAAATCATTGACATCAAGAGAAACTTGAAGCGTATTTAAATATATTATGAATACACACAAATCCCACATATATATAAATCCCAACTACGCTTGAATGAGTATAAAAAGTGGTATAAAAATATAAACCCCAGCACATCATGGGGCCGTTTTTCAAAAGCTAAACTCTGTTCCAAAATCTGGCTATCCATGCTGTGCACAGTACAAGCGCAATTGCATGCAGCTCTGTTTGGATTAGCACTAAGAGGCTTACGAACTGCCGTCAGGAGGCTGCCTTAACAGCAGCTCATTGTACGCAATGACCGCTTTTAGAGGCTGCTCGCACAGAGTCCTTAATGAAAACGTAAGTGAAGCACATTGCATATGGCATTATCCGTGTTTTTGTGCGATTTCAAAATCATGCGCTTAGCCTGTACACATTTGAAACACTAAACACCTGATTGTGTGTTGCAGCAAATTTTCAACCACGAAAGTGAAATACTAGTGCATAATTGGCACGTTATTGCGGTGCCTTAAACGACAAACAGAAAGTGCCGCCGAAGCTGCGACATCTTGACACATTTCCTTCAATCAGCGCGCGCGCGCGAGAGACCGTGGCTGCTGCACGAGGGCCCCAACGTCTGAAATTGTTGTCACGGCATGGAAGATTGCATAAAAATCCAGCTGCTCAGACGACTGGAGAGCCCTTATGAATTTTCTTGTGAATTATGTGACAAACAACAAGTACGATCCTCCCCTTTTGGCTCATCATGTGGATTTTTGTTTTTCTCGTTCTGGCTCATCGCCTATCACCTTTGAAACCTAATTCTACTGTTGGCGTTCTTCCACTCCCTTCCAAACACACGCAGTACTCATGTACACACTCGCCCAAGTCCATCGGCCCAGACACACCCAGGTCGTGTTTAAACATGTGCCGCACATTCAATCTTCAACCCGCATATACAGTACAAGTGGTCTTCGATGAACAGGCACGCCAAAGCAGCAACACAAGTTATTTCAGTGTGAACTTCAACAGGTTATTTTTTCGTGGCAAATATTTACATGAGAACAAATGGAAATAAATTCCTAGAGTTAAATCATAACACAGCTGTGTAATCGCTTGAGCACAGCGATAGGAAACTGATGGGCTGTTTTTGTTTTAGGTGAGCAACATCCACGTAAGGATGCATTATTATACTCACATTACCCACATCCAATTGTGCGTCTCAGAGTCTATTACATATTTACAAATCATACAAACTTTGAAAAGTGAAGTGATAAAGACCTCCACATGACAAACTCAATAAGGCATCTAAGTGTGTATTTGTTCTAATCTTCCACGCTGACCAAAAGAGGTGGGAGGACACAGTTTACCCAACCACACGCAACTTTCGGATCAACTTTGTTATAACCATTTATACTGCGTGCACAGAGGAGGACTTTTATAAACGTGCCTATTATTTCAAAGGTCACAACGGAAGATCAACCTTAATATATAAAGTCGAGTGTGCCAATCATTTTATGTCCTCTGAATGAAAGCCATCATTTCACTTTAAATTGAACTGCTCTGATGTTGTTGTTGCCGACATACCGTTCTCGCCACAGTTCTGTGCGGCACTTTGTAACCCTCGGGTGAAAAGCTTTGTGACCCTCGGGTGAAAAGTGCTCCGGAAGTGCAATTATTATTAAACCTTATTCAAATTATACTCCGTCAGATTTAGAATAGGGCGGCACGGTGGCCCAGTAGTTAGCGCTGTCGCCTCACAGCAAGAAGGTCCCGGGTTCGAATCTCTCGGCTCGGGTGCCTTTCTGTGTGGAGTTTGCATGCTCTCCCCGTGTCCGCGTGGGTTTTCGCCGGGCACTCCGGTTTCCTCCCACAGTCCAAAAGCATGCTGCTGCATAGGTTAACTGGCTCGCAGGCTAAATTGCCCCGCAGTGCCTGGCGATGGACTGGCGTCCCATCGTCGGTATATCCTTGCCTTGCGCCCTGTGTCTGCCGGGATAGGCTCCGGCTCACCGTGACCCTGTATAGGACTAAGCGGTTTCAGACAATGAGATGAGATTTAGAATAATGGAACGAACGAAACAAGTGCAATTAGAAAAAGGCAGAGAAGGTGTGAACATGAAGTACAGAAGAATTCATTATTAAATCTAACCACGGCCCTGAATTGTGATTAACCGTCGAATAACTGGGCGGAAGAGTAAATTATTACTTGTGCAGCAACAATAATTCAACAGCGCTGCATGGCTTCTTGCCCGAAAGTGGAGCGTTAATAGCATTCATTTATTACAGTGCAATTTGGTTACAATCTCACACTTTTTACTGTCGTAATATTACTGTACAGTTGAACAAGGTTTACGCAGAGGGGTGGAGCAGTATTGCAGTGGTTATCTCACCGCACTGTAAGCCCAGATATCACAGCTGCAGTTAAGTCGGTGGTGACAGACACTAGAGCATTGCGCAGTACAAGAGGTCAATTTGCTCTACAAGAGCCGATACAGCACCTGTTATGCGTGGTGGCTGCGGATCCAAAAACAATCAAAGCTTAACCATACTTAGCTTTAGAGATCTGGTGCATTCAGGATAATGTGGTCACAGGCCATTACAATAGTAGCATAGCAGTGAATGTAAATCACAGCACCCTTGCTCAAGCTCCACACGCGTCTGGGTTCACATGTGCGTCTGATCATACCTGTCCAACTTTCCAAACATCAATGCTGTCGACGCCAGCCAGATCCCATAATTCAGAAGCACATCCATTCCCACTTTATTTGGATAACTCCCACATGCAGACGGTCCTGTAGCCCAAAAATACTGACAAGAACTCCCGAGCATGCAAAGTTTTAAAAATCTGGTCTTGGACTTTTGTTTTCACATAGCCCACAGCCATGGGATATTTGGGTATCATACAGAGCAGTGGTTCTTAACCTTGTTGGAGGTACTGAACCCCACCAGTTTCATATGCGCGTTCACCGAACCCTTCTTTATTGGAAAAATAAAATGTGATCACCTGCAGCCAGTGATGGCCAAGCGGGGCGTGTCATCACGAATCATATGAGTGAGGTGTGTGTCTTGACCTCCACCGAACCCCTGAGACTGACTCACCGAACCCCTGGGGTTCGATCGAACCCAGGTTAAGAACCACTGATATAGAGCAACTGAGCTTGTGAATATGTTCAGATGTCAGTTTCTCACACGGGTGGATAATTAGACTTTTCAATTTGGCTATGCGAAACAGCGCTTCAGAGATGCAAATTTAAATAAGTGTTGTGCGATAACTGTGTGTGATGACACGCCTGCTGTGCAATGTGTGAAGAAGTCTCTTCTTCAAACTAATTAAAAACTACACAAACATACATGTGCTGCAGATGACACTCCCGTGATAAACTACAGTGCACTGCAATGCCAACAAACATATACTATCAAAGATATTAATTACTTAGCATGTGCTAGGATCATTACCCACAAAGCCAATATTGGGCACAGCTGTGCACCGCTGATGAGATTTCAGGCCTTTCTTTTCCATTGTGCCTCATCCCCTTTAGGGCAAATACACATTATTATGATACTTAGGTCTGTGAACCCAATTGCTTTTGTAATGAACTTGAAATGATAACAGCGGGAAGAATAAGAACTGTATGTGCACACCAACTCATCCTGCCATTGTCTATAGTATTTTAGCACTTCGCTGCAAAAGCTGAAAAACAATTGTTAATAATAATAATATTTGCACTTCTAGAGCACTTTTCACCCGAGTCATAAAGCACTGCACAGAGCTGTGGAGAGAACAGCATGTCAACAACAAACAACGACATATGAATGGCAAATCAACAAAAGTAAACAATTTACAAATCTAAACTGTGGAGAGACTGGCACGTCAACAACATCAGAGCAGTTCTAGTCAAATCCTGGCTATAATTTAGAGGACATAAAATAAGCGATACAAATAATTATTAAACAAGCGAAGGAAGGAATAAGTGTTCCTCAGCAGGTGCAGGTAAATGAGCCCTTTGCCCTCATTTTTAATAAAATGGAAGTCTATGGAAAAATGTTACTCCCTCCAACATACAGAAACAATATAAATTGTAATGCGTGATTAAACGGCATGATGATGAGAGGTGATGACGGCTTGGGGAAGTCTTCATCTGGCATTGGATTGATTATGATAATGGAGGCATAAATTATACTGAAGCAAAATTTTCCTCCAGTTCATTTAACATAGGGTTTTGCTTTAAAATGAAATCAACAAAAGTTCGCTAAATAATTAAATATAGGGACGCCTGAGGATGTCTCCAACGTGGGAGGTGAAACGTTGTGACAGAGACAAGGGGAGGATCGCCATGGCTATAGCAAAATAATAGCTTTGAAATACAATAAAGAAAACCCTGAACTAATGGTGTCCACTGTATTTTTATTTCAGACATTTTAACATTCAGAAAAGGTTAACAAGAATACTTTTACGTGTCCGGTCATAATAATGCAGCTATACCCCCACATGCTAAGCCAGGATAACAAAATTTGCACATTATTTATTGAAAAAACCCAACATTGTCCATGCACAAAAGATGAGGCATAGCTTTGGATAGTCAATATCTGTCAGTCAGTCATCAGTATCTGTACCCACTTGATCCCGTACAGGGTCGTGGAGGGCCAGAACCTATCCTCGCAGACAGAGGGTGCAAGGCAGGGCTATACCTAGGAGGTGACGACAGTACATCGCAAGGCACTGGGGACAATTTACTCAGCAGGCCAATTGTCCTAGACAGCAGAGTGTATTTGTACGGTGGGAGGAAACTGGGGTTATCCGGGGAAAACCCACAAGGAGAGAACACGTAAACTCCACACAGAAAGCAAACGCCACACAGAAAGGTACCCGAGCCGGGGAACCGAACCCATGCCCTTCTTGCTGCGAGGTAGCATCGCTATTCACTGCGCCACTGTACCGCCCAGCTTTGGATACGATAATGTAATGATCAATTTCAAGTCATAAGGCAATAAGCTTCATGGGTAAGCAACGAGCACACAAACAGCTGAGATTCAAACCCATAGTGCTCTGCTATGGTAATTGCGGCATGAAGCGTGAGTTAAAAAATCGCAAGCATCAAACAATCTATTGAACTACACAACAATTACCATTTGTTGTTTCATGGCCATTATTTATTTCATGACAGTTATTTATAAAGCTCACGAGTCCACTCATGCGTGTATGGCACTGCCACGCAACTTCGTTTTGTGAAGTGCATCGCTGTATCCTCGTTACAGTTCAAAACATGTGCTCTATGCAGTCTGTATTGCCTGACTTTCCCACCATGCACAGCATGTGCGGTACAATGCACTTTTTGGAACAATAACAGCGCTTTTTTACTTCAAAGCGCTCAAAAGTTCACAGGGCAGTGATCACATGTACCACAAACAAGTACTTACACAACCCTTCTCTCCACATTATTCAACAAACACCATCAGAACTGCAGGAGAAATGATGTCACCCACAAACAATAACCAAGCATAGGACTTTGGGCCCTGAACAGTATTACTCTGCACACATCCAGCGCAGCACTCGTCTCATGATGACCTTATGTAACTTAAGATCTCTTTTGCGAGTCAGTTTTTGATGACTTACAGTTGCATATCAAACAATGAACGTGACGATTTTTTGTCATTTGTTGCCCTACATTTTGTACTGCAAATGCAGAAATGTTGTCACCATAAAGCTGAAGAGTTGTTGCGGATCAAACCAGATTTGTCTCCCCCATCGCAAAGCGGACATTTCACATGACCTGTATGCATACTCGGTGGTTTATTTTATAAACTTTCAAAGGAGATCTAATCTACTGGAGCCTGCTAATGTGTCTAAAGCAGAGCAGTTTCTAAGAGATCAGAACTGATACGAGTGTTCGGTTTCATTACTTAAGACTTATTATCTAACCAAATCTGGGCCACGCTTGGGCGAATAAAATCCACATATACAGTTGCATATATTAACGCATGCAATATGTATATCATACGCATGATCAAACCCAATTAATCAGGGTATTCAGTACCTGGATCCAAACGGAAAAGGCACCAGAGGGGTAGATGAATGTGTAGGGACTGCCAAAAATTACCGGATACAAACAGGACGCCTAGATTTGACCATGGTCACATACAATTCACGATTATACAGCCAAAATCTGTGCAACTGCTGAAGGAAAATTAAATCCTCATACAGTCGCGTGGCAATTCATGCACTGTGCACAACGCAGACAATGTTTGAAGACAGTTATTCGTACGTCACACCAACCAAAGATTGATCACGAGTATAAACGCGAGCTGTCATGAGACATATCCCTGACGCTAAGAACGGTGAAACGTAATGCCTTGCCACAAGGTACGTTTTCATGCTGTATGTGTTGCCCTTCGCAGCTGCAGATATTTTACCAACGCCATCTCAGGATATGAACTCTGTAGGTGATTAAATGACAATACGTAATGAAGGCATATGCTGTTTATTTATCTATATTGAGAAAGTGTTCCCTATTTTATATTAACCAGGATGGTGAAGTATGATCATAACTCGAACGTTGTTGGGAGGCCCTAATCCTGCAGAAGAGCTGTAAATTAACATGAAAAAAGGGCAGTGGTGGCAGTGCTTTCTTCCACTATACAGTGATCTCAAGCGACCTAGGTTTACTTCGTAGCTATGGATAGCAGCATCAGTGCAAAGTGTGATGCTGTCATTGTGTAACCGTTAGCATACTGCAATCCAGAGGTCGTCTGATGTGGCAGATAACAGAATGAAAATGTTTTTATTTCAAAATCCTCTCACAAACAGGAACACCAGTTAATCGACGAGAAAATCATGTATGGTGGGTGAAGTGTGGATACTCTCACCTCTTCCAATCCGTCTGGTCTACGTTGGAATATTAAGCCAAACAGTGCACCCATCTGCCAAAAGTGGTGTGAGCAACCAGTGCAGGGCTGCATAGTAATGTCACTTTAACTTATTACATTACACAACTGTGAATTATAAAAAAAGTTGGAGAATGCTTTTATAACATGTCCTCTTACTTAAGGCGGTTTTCAAGTCCAAACATGGAAGACATGTTTAAGTATCAACTGTTATTTAATAATATAAAAAAATCTCTTTACATTGAGTCCTGTGAATGGAGTGCATCATTTATCTCAAACATGCTAATGGGCACCCTCAGTGGCAGCTGTCCCTATGTGGCACAAGGTGACTTTGTACCTGGACTGCAAGCTGGCATTAGTCTGCCAGTAGGAGGTGACAAACGGAGTCTGTATAATCCCAAATTAGAAATTTGTGGGTAATTTGTCAAATTCCAATGGTGGTCTGATCGTTTTGAATGACGTCATGGAATGTTAGCATTTACTGTGAAATAGATGGCACATATTGTGCTTAATTAGTGAATGGAAATAACCAGGGTGGCCTGGTTATTCAAACCACGAACCTCATGTAAGTGAGGTACCAAAGCTTATTTTATGTCCTGTATTTTATTGCTATCCGACTTTCAGTTGAACTGTCCTCATGCTGTTGATATGCCGTTCGTTCTCTCCACAGCTCGAACTTGTAAAAAAAAACTCTAAAAAGTTTTTGCTGATTTGCCGTTCTTGACATGTGCTTGAAGTTGCCCTTAAATTCTATCAGAAGATGTAATTGGTCATTAACACTCTTCCTCAACTCTCATGAGCACCTTGAGGCAATATCAATTGACTGTGCTTAAAATAAATATATAGGATGTGATTGTTTTAAACACACATCTGTTTGCATGCACATGAGGTAAATATACACAAGCGTACACATTAAAAAAAAAGAAAACTGTCATGTGAAAAAACGACAGTTAACAGAGGTAGTCGTGGTTGTTTATAAATCTCCAGTCTGCCTTAATACACTGAAAAATGTAACACGGGGATAACAAGTTCTTTAGTAAATCTCATAATGTGGGCATTTATTTTAGAATGATGGCGTCTCTTATGGCAGCAAAAACGCTTTTCTGTGTTTTAGAAATGGGTCAGTGCTTCAATTCAGTTTACTGCCTCTACTTGACTGTTCCACTTTTTACAATTAGCTTCTTAAAATTAAAAACCGACCAGCGTCAATCTGCCAAACTCCCAGAGGTGTGGTAGCAATGATGGTTCACACATCCCAAATACAATGCCTGGTAGCTTAGCATACAGAACTGAGACTGTAGAAGAACACCCACTCACTGCATGTCTGGTAACAATGTTTGACAGATGAGCTAGTACTGCATTGAGCATATGGCGCTCACTTGTAAAATGAATAACTAACTTCACACATTACAGTGGTATTATGGCTCGGCCAGCTATGGCTATTTAAGAAACCATTTTAAATAAATACAAGTTCACGTTGACATGTAATAGTGAATAATGGACCAGGAAAAACAATACACATGCAATTTTGGATAAAAGGGCTCAAACAAGTGCACCTTTAAGACTCTACTCTTATACATGCATGCGTTTTAATTCATACTGGTGAATGTCATCAACAGGATATTTAATGCATGCAGAATGCCTTAAGAATTGCCAGACAAAGTTCCTGGTGGCTTACCGCGATTTCCAGGTATTACAGGCTATTTGTTTTTAATTAAAAAGACGAAAAATTGTGATAAGGAATCATGAATTTTAGTTGAGAAGGGTAGTAATTATCCTTTAATGAAGAACAACTGTGCTCTTTATTGTACGGATTCACATAACCCAATTTAAACCAGCACACAGCTTCTAATTAAACACGGGAAGTTATCAGCAGATGTTTCCGCTTTTAATTTTTCTAACCTGAACCTTTTCAGACTTCAATTACAAGTGCAAAAAGGTTGTAATTTGCATTTTAGCCATGAAACATTAGGTTGTTAATTATTTCCTAAAGAATTCAAGTTTCTATCACCTATTATGACATCAATTGCACTGATTGTATCCATATTAAATTATATAAATACGTCTTTAAAATGCAAACTGTAATATCACGCTTTATATAAAAGGTATAGTCGTTATTGTGCAGTGAATAGGATCGGGCAAACATAACCATTACAACAGAACGAATCAATGAGACTGGCCCATACAATCATGCAATATATATTATTGTATCGCTTTGTGACCCTCGAGTGAAAAGCGCTATAGAAGTGCAATTATTATAATAATGGAACATGTGTTTGAATTGATATGTATATAGGTGTGCAATGAGGTACCATGCTCGAATTCTTCATAAAAATGAATTAGTTGCACAAACAACACCAGAGCTTTGTTTAGTCTTACTTCAATCTCTCTTCCCACTTCTTCACTACTCTGAAACTTTACACTATTTCAGCTTCACATATACAATGAACAGAGACACTGCAACCCATTATCTATTCATTCTGCTCTCTCCGCAGCTGTGCAGCGCTTTATGACCCTCGGCTAAAAAGCGCTATATAAATGCAATTACTATTATTATACTCCAAAAACAGGAATTATGAAGCAGTTTCTGCAGCAGTAGTCATTTCCCACTGATGTGAGTCAGGGGTCGTGCTCGTCTCTTGTTTACAGCTCACAGCCCATGTGGAAATTCCATAATGTTATGCCCGATAACATCTAACCATAAGACAACCACGGTTGACTACACGTTAGTGCAGCACTCATTTTATTAACACCTGAGGAAATAAGGCGTCGTGTCGATCTGCAACGTAAATATATATCCACAAACATTAATAATAATATTAATATTTTACATTTCTAAAGCGCTTTTCACACAAGGGTTTCAAAGCGCTGCACAGGACTGTGGAGAGAACGACATGTCGACAACATTAGAATAGATCAATTAAGTAAAATAATGATCATAGATCAATTAAGGACGTAAAATAACAAATAAAATAACTATTAAACATATATAGCAGGGAAGAAGTGTTCCTGAGCAGGCACAGGTTAATAGCCGCGCCATCACACAAGCACACAGCAGTGAGCAGCAACAACAGTCCTAGCCAGAGGACTTCAAGGCCTTCCGGAACAAGGGAGTCTGGAGATGGAAATCATGCACTTTGTCGTCATGCTACCTGGCTACATTTTTACAATGATGACACAACAACCGATGAGGCAGCACCGCAATTACTTGCTCAGTGCGGACAGACACAACCACGACAAGAGGAAGCTCTAGAGAACAAATTCATGGTGGGAATTTTGGCTCACTTGTCCACACTGGTCGGGCATACTGAAAGGTAGCAACACCCACACTTTACCCCCACCACACTTGATTTGCTGATTATCTGCGGTTTACCTATTTATACTGATGTGACAGGACGAGCATGCTAACCATTAATTGCCATAGTACAATTGCAATACTACATTTCTGTGTGAGGGTTTATACCATGAACGTAAAAGTTAACTTAACATCATACCATTCTGGAGTACATATGAGTTTAGGTGATAAATTTAAAAACCTTACCAGCTATTAGTGCCGTGTATCCTTGCTCAGGGTCGAATGGACACTTGCCTTTGCCATTCTCCAAGATCTCCACATTATTTCCATCTTTCATTCGTACAAATTGTTTGGAATTCTGCCGAGCACCATGCATTTTTAAAATGTAAACGAAGCATAATGTCAGTAAACCTGTAGTGTGCAATAAATATATCGTAGGTCACAATGAACTGTACAAAGTAAAACTCAAAAAGGTAAAGTACTCACGACGTATGTGCACGTCGGCTGGAAGGCATACGTTCCACAAGCGTACATATGCGTTGCGTTCAAAAACTGAAGGAACTTAACAAAGTTGGAACATTGTGTCTGAAAAACAAAACGCCACAAAATATTATCTCTGGTATTCTAATTACCGCAATGTAATCTGGTGGTGTGGTAGGCCGATTTCACTTGACATATTCAAAACCGTCTAGTTATTATACTAACAGAATACAATACAATTACATTACTAGGAGCAGGTAAGAGCACTTTGAGGCCAGAGGTCCCTCTTTCATGGCACACCTGGGTAAAACTAAATGTAGTACTGTACAATATACCAGCATACAGCTTCTATTACATGAAATTAAAATTCCCAATTAACCACGCATGTCAATAAAAGTAGCAACAAGTTTCAAGAATTCTATGTTTAAACTCAGAATTACGATCATATGTAGGAAATATCATAACAGCCACAAGTTCTGAAGCATAACCAAACAAAAATTCCAAGTAAGGAAAACAAAACCATATTGACATTACTGCCAATTAAAAATGAATTTATTTTTAACCGACAGTACTTCCACATGTATTGTATAGGCTCATTCAATCTAAATATAGATTTATGTTTCCCCAAATAATACATTACATACTTCCGCAGGGGTAGTTCCACAATTTTAAATATACATTGCAGACACTTTAGAGATGTGGGTAAGAGTATGATAATTGTCTTTTTACTTAGACATACCATGTTAACCATCAATTATGGTAGAAAAAAATGTTTCCATCTTTTTGATAATGGATATTTTTTCACAATATTCCACGTCAGACACACAAAGACTGTTATCCACACTGCGAGGGTGAAGGTATATTTAGTTTTGGGTAATCGTCAAACTAATCAATTATTCCAAAAATAGGCAATATTTTTTGCACTACATATGAGTACATTTAAATTCCACTACATACATATTACTAGAGCAATTTGAAAGCATCCAACTGGGTCTGTTCTTTTTTACAGAACTGCCCAACAATGTTACACAAAAGACCATGCTAAAGAAAGTAATGTGCAAATGAAAACACAAACCTCATTCTTTCGGCCTTTTCGCTCACACTCAGTACGGCTTTCCTCAGATGCCTGCCAGCTGATCTGAAATGCAAAATGTGGCAGCCAGACAATTAAGGGACTTCTATTGCACTACAAAGTTTCACAACACTTCAGTAGTGCTATCAAGTTTGGCATTTTATGGATTTTAACTTTAAACTGTATATAAACGTGATTAAAATACTGGTACTATATTAAAAACGTTGTAAAAACAAACACGTGGCCGGCCCTACGATGGAACACTGGTACAATCTCCATATATTTTATTTGGTCTCCAGCCATTGTTGCTGCTGGTTTCTAGCCATCTTTGCTGATAGAATTAATATTCTGAGCACTGAAACATTATTCTTAATGTCTTTTATCCAACAAAGCCTCAGTGAGTCTCAAAAGTCATTTTAGGAGTGTTGCACATTGGGACGTGTGGACAATTCTAACATTGAGTGCTTTTAAGTCTGTAAGCTGGTGTAAGCCACTGTGGAAAACAAATGTTTTTTCGTGCAGTCAATGGTATCGAGGCTGAGGTTATCAACTCGTAACACTTGCGAATCCAGTTTAATTGCAGATTTTTTTCCCCCCTGTATTCAGACCTAGGCTCTAAGCAGCGTTTTGAGCTCTAAGCCATCTGACTAGTATTTAACTTTTTTAACATTGGCCTCAAGTTGAACTGTAAAATGTATGTATTTTGATGCGTGTGGTCTATGGTGACCTGGCTGGGACCATCAAGTCAGTGTACTTCAGCATCGAGTTTAAATAAAGAGCACCTGCCTGGATTCAAACCCAGGACCACAGCTCATTGCTTCGAGCTGAGCACCTGCCCCGGTCACAATCAATGCTTTACTAACCTTGGGCTGCAGTTGCACTGCAACCTCGTTGGCATCGAGTGCGAAGATGGCATCTCGTGCACCCACGTAGAGCTCCCTCCCCCCTTTGTGCAGCAGCAGGGTTGAGAGATTGTGTGTGTTTGACTCCGAAAAACGCGACACACCTTTGCCTCGTACATCTGTCAGGTGAGACGAGGGTCAGAGAGTGAGATACATGAGACATGATTCCCGAATGCCTTGAGCTTGATTTCACCTTTAAACAGTGCTGTAAATCTATAGCATTTTTAGATATGACAGGTTCCACGAAATTATTCGAGTAAAGGTGATTTTTCAAGTGCTTCGTATATTTAGAGTCGAGATTTGTGTCTGCATCTTGTGACACTGCTAAGGTACACGTGGTGGAACACTGGCAACTGAAGATGCTACCACAATTTGAGAAAGAAATGGCTCATTAAGCAACGCCAATACAGTTTTTATGTTTTGCATGTTAAAGACACTTGTGGTATGGGTCACTGTAGATTTTCACTGCCAGGTGTTAAATAACTCATAGTTTTCCATGTCAGAACAATATATCTTCCATTTTCCACTTTTGCAGATGTAACATTCCATGAGACCTCACTGTGCTCTGCGAAATGCTTTAGCCCTCTGCTCAATTCCATATCAGGACCAATATAGTGTTTAAATTTACATTCTCAAGCAGTACGGGTGAATCTCTAGTGGAATATTTTCATGGAAATAATGGCAGGATATGAAAACGTATGCATTATTTCTCAAGGTTATTATAACTATATTTAATTTGTACAAGGAAACTGATATTTTGAAAACAGAAACAGGTCTGGCAAGTTAAGAAACAGTAAGAAACTAGCACACTGACAAAACGTCTTGAACTCAATATTTTCTTTATCACGAAGTGTTGTGGAGGGTAAATTTCGTGGATCCTGTATCTACCCACCTATCTACAAGCACACATCTCTTCTGTCTTCATATGGAAATATTTATTTTTTTAGTGCATCAAACAATAATTGGAATGTTCTTTAACAAAGCAAGTCAGATGCTGCCTCTGGATACCATAGGTTATGAATTCAAACAGAAAGCAAGATTTGCCTTGAAGAAATTCTTAACAGAATGACGAAGGCTGAATATGCCACGTGTCCGAAGTCAGCAAATGTATCGGTCAGCAAAGGAAACAAAGGGTTGCAGTCAAGCAGCATAAACCAATGCACGTATGCATTTACAAACAGATATATGCTATGGGTACTTTTGCCAATGTATATATGTAAAGAGTAGAAAAGGTTTTGTCCATTTCTGGCAATTATAAAGGTGTTAAGATTGTAAAATGCCAAAATGGACACTTTTCACAAAATGTCTAGTTTGTAAAAATCACACATACTTGTGGTAAAATAGGCAAAAAAAGCTTTGATAATATATGCATTGTCCTTCAAACTGACTGACCTACACCAAACATGGCTTTCTTTTGAGCCCGATTGTGTTAGCCAGATGTTGCCAAAAGGCAGTCAGCTCAGAAATACACTGTCTAAACGTTTCCTAAACCCACTGCAAGGGGATCTTGGTGTGTCAATAATGTAAATACACTTGCTATGCCCCTCCTTTCTTATTTGAATTCAAAGTAAGAAAAATATTCAGCTGCATTTTCTGAAACGATTATAATTGCCTCACTAGTTGTCATTAATTTCATTGGGAACCCTTTGTGTTGTTCAGTGAGCAGCATAATGCATTCCCCACACAGTCACAGGTAAGCTGCTTTGTAAATGTTCTGAGTATTATCTCTGCCACGCCCCAGAACACTTTGCCGAACGTTAATGTTTACCCAGTGGGCCTCAAAGCAAAGGTTGCTTTGAGGCCCACTGGGTAAACATGCACTGCTGTGCAGGGCACACGCCCTGAGTTAACGCTCTGTGTGTGCGCCACCATGGCTCTTATCAATGTGCCAACAATGGTTCCTCTAAGCTGTGCAGGGCCTAGAATCCAAACTTAACAATCTGGAAGGACATCTCTGTTCCGTCGTGACATAAATGTATATTGTTTTTGGTACTTCGGGCGTAGATAATTGTTTTTTTCAGACCGATATTACTCAGCAGCATTTGTTCATGTCTGAAAAGCCAATAGTTATGTGAATAATGATTGCTTCGAAAAGCTCCTCTCTCGGGACAGCCGCGTCGATCGCTTCCTCTCTCCACCTCGCGAAGTTCCGCCTCACGTTAGAGGCATCCTGTGCCTGAGGATGTTGGAGGCATCCTGCGCCTGAGGATGCCTCTAACGTGAGGCGAAACATCGCGAGGTGGAGAGAGGAAGCGATCGATGCGGCTGTCCCAAGAGAGCAGCTTTTCGAAGCAATCATCATGCATCGAGCTGTGAAAACCTACATCATTCCAGTATCTGAATAAGTCAATGAATGGGCTAATAGGCTTAAAAACCGATATTGTTAAAGTTGGGAAAACTACATTTTGCCAAAAAAATGTTAAGTAGTTTAATTCATTACATTTATAAATTGACTTTCACCCAGAGGTCTCAAAGTGCTGCAGGAAACCGCTAAGGAGGTGGGAGGCAGTCACCTGCGCCAACTGGCCAGCCATTGCTTCTCTATATATTAGGATGTTATTGGCCAATCAATTGAAGTGTGTTGTTTTAAGTTGTGAAAGGAAACCGGAGATCCCTGCAGAAATTCATGCAAAACAAGAGTTTAACATACAAACTCCACACAGCAAGGTGCCCTAAGCAGTAATCAAACCGCCTTGACCACAAAATTCTTCTGTTGCGTAAATATTACCTCTGTGCTACCCTGCTGCCCCTACTACAGGAATTAGCGGGAATTAAAAATACTGCTGTGCTTAGCTTGTACAATAAAAAGCTCGTGAATTTTACAAACGTGAGTGAAAAAGTATATGGTATGCATGTTCGTACAACACTCTTACACAAACTCCACAAACGAAACAACAAACACACACGGCCTGTGTTCAAACCAGTTTAAGTGAGGAGCATAAACCTTGAGAATAGAGCACGAACATAATAATAATTACACTTCTAGAGCGCTTTTCACCCGAAGGTCAACATGCTAATACAATCCTGATACAACGGTAACACTCTCTGTGACCCTCGGGTGAAAAGCTCTCTATAAATGCAATTATTATCTCATCTCATTGTCAGAAACCGCTTAGTCCTGTACAGGGTCGCGGTGAGCCAGAGCCTATCCCGGCAGACACAGGGCGCAAGGCAGGGACATACCCACGATGGGACGCCAGTCAATCACCGTGCACTGCGGGCAATTTAGTCAGCAAGCCAATTAACCTATGCAGCAGTATGTTTGTTTGGACTTTGAGAGGAAGCTGGAGTGCACGGCAAAAACAATTATTATTACGTTTTTTAAATGTGCCCGTTTTGCTTCTACCTGAGTTGATTTGTAAATGCAATAACAAAGGTGTCATTGGAATATTTTGATATATCGTATCTGAAAAGCACTTGATGTTACATTTAATAAGCTATGCTCTGGTTGTGCCGTAATGTATAAGCTTAGTCTTTGTAAGACTACTGTGCATTGCGTCAGTAGAAACCACCACCCAGCCATGATCAATCTACTGCTGAATAAAGTCCTCCCAAGCAGTTGCCATTATTCAAGTTCCTGCAATGTAATAATGTGCGGATACTTTTGTAAAATATAACTCCGCTTTGTCAATAGTGAATACAGCAAAGCTGACACAGCAATGCTACCTTAAACATTGCCCTGTTGAATTGCAAAGCAATTTGAGGTGAAATACTGCAGGTAAGACTCTCTGATGATTTATTCAAGACTGATGAATCCAATTCAGAGGAAATCGTTGTAACAGCCATCCACATAGAGGGGTAGTTATTTGTCAGCACAAGCCTTTTCAACGAAACGGTTGAATTTAAAATGAACAAAAAACGTTACCAATCACAATTACCATTGTACAATACTGTACCTATAAAAAATGCTGTGATTGAAGACAATTTTTTGTTTATTTTCTTAACGCTGTACACATGCCGCGTTAAATGCGTAAAACATGTTATACGTAGGATGTGTGACTACCTTAAAAAGCATAAAACACTATGATATTAACGACAGCGTTACATAACTGGCAGATCCAAAACCCACAAATATTCTACATTAGCCTCAAGACAATATCACTTAAAAGTGCTGAGACATGACTTGTGGATCGCTTCCAAGGACAGTTTGTGATGTCTGAGATTTAACCAGACTCAAGGAAAAAAAAAATCTTTATACTTTTTCAAGGACACTTTGAATGGAACACGCAAGCAGTACTCCTGATGACAACAGGAAGAGGGAAAGCTGAAGGCCAGGGCAGCTGTGACACGTGTTTAGTTTGCGTCGTTGCAAGCGGCGGTGACCCCGACACTATCAGCTCTGACAGCAGCCCGTGCCCTCTCAAATCCCAAGATGGCCACGAACGCACTCTGCTCCACAACATCTGCCCCGACTGTTACTCTTCACTCATTTCCCATAGCGTACTTGTCAAGCAACTTCCCAAAACACCACGTGTACACTAAAGGAATCGTGGAGAGGAAGAATGGGATAACAAAAAAAATACACACTGTAAAAGTATTCCCTGCCGGCTCGTATTCACTGTGCAACTTTGCTTACGTGACATGCAGTGCTAGAGTGTGCTGGGGGGGGGGTCCTCACGAACAGAAACTGGTAAACAAGAACATCGCTCCGAGGCAGAGCAAGTTAATACACTGAACAGTACAGTATTCTACCACACCTATCTTACAGACTATTTACGGTACACCTTGGATCAAGTTAAACCGTACACTGTACTAACAAAGCAAGCTTCAAGGCAGATCATAATGTGCTATGTATCATGACATTCATTTTGGAGGCAGAACTGAGAAAGCTCTGTCGTCTGCGCTCAATTAAAGTTGGATATTTTCCAAAGCACATATAGTACTACTGTACAGTCTGAAAAAAAAACCAGGCCAGGCCTGTGTACAGACACATGGATGTGAAGGTTCACAGTCTGCCCACAGTATGATGGACCGAGGAACTACCATGGTGTTTACTTATTTGCTTTCTGCAGTGGGTTTGCCGTTCAAGCAATGCTACAGTAGTATACATTACAGCTGGTCGATTCCTAAAGGAATGTATTTGATTCCTATGTTTCCAGGGTGTAATGGTTAGCGCATTTGACTTGCAATTCATAGATCGCAGGTTCGATCTCCTTGTGTGGATGTTGTAACAATGGGAACGTTGAAATCTCCATTCACTTGAATGGTATTTCAACAGGGATTATGTCTTGGAAAATGTGCGACTTAGAATGGGATTCTATTGCAATTCTATTGCTAATCTTGCTTTACTAATCATTGCTCCCAACCAGACAGCATGATTCTGGTGGATTCCTGGTAGACGGAAGTGCCACCAAAATGTACAGATGATGTTAATTGCACAGAATTGGTGGAATTCTATCGCATTTCTGGAATGAGATTTAGACCAGAGGGGGAGCCCGTGGGGCCTAGACCATTTTCAACCGGTGGGTTTGCTATCCATTAAATGGGCCGCGAGCGCCACTTAGCGGTCAGTGGAGACCAGGCCCAAGTGGGTTTTCAAGGTACGGGTCACGACCTAATAATGGGTTGCTGAACGTCAAGCCCTGGGTTGCTTTGCTGGTTAAAATGTAAATGTGGTATGTACTGTAATGAAAGCTCTAGCCAAAAGACGTTGTTGGGTCGCAGTCATGAACATTTATTTTTAACTGGGTCAAAATATTAAAAGTTGACAATCACTGTACTAGACGATCTAGTGTAGGTCATACTGAGAACAGTCGTTTAGATTACCAATGCGCAACTGGTATGCAATGACCAGCCAAGTCTATATCCTGAATGCCACCCTGGAACCAGGGTGAAATTAAGCCAATCCCATGCACTAGATATCAACCATACATTTTAATGGTGATGTTGGTGATTATAACTCGCCATCAACTGCAATTATTTTATATACGTACCAGATAGAGCATACGTTTCAATGGCGATTCAATTTGGTTGACAAGCATCCCATGAAGAAAATTCCAATTTAGAAATCCAACCACAATTCTGGGCTATAAATTGCGAGAAACTCATAGCGGTCCTGTACAAAAACCAATTTGTCTTCGAAAGTTATTGTTGGTGATTTTCTGTTATGTCGTTGTTGTTGACATGCCGTTCTCTCCGCAGCAATGTGCAGCAATTTGTAACCTTCGGGTGATAAGCGCTCTTATAAATGCAAATATTAATGTTATTACTATTCAAGATAAGTGTCTCTGAAGGTCTTTTAAAATATTTATATTAATGAGCCCCTACTGTGTGCTTGTTACAATGTTAAAAGTTTCTGTATCCTTCCAATATCCCAGCAATTAAACCGCTATCCAAAAATGTGAGCAACAAAACACCTTTCTACTTACTTAACATGGCTCAGTTGTCAAACAAAGGTTACACAGTTGCAGCTCAGCAGGAAGAACATTCATATTCAAAGGCGCATTGTTTGACTCAGGCTTACCCCTATAGAGCAGCTCAATGGTGCTGCTGCTTGGCCAACCCAGCTAATCAGGCCATTTTGACCGCTCCACCACGTCCTGCTCAGGAGCACGGAAGGCACACGCCCTGGCTCTCCCATCTACAAACAATGCACATTGTAATTTGTGTATACACACGTGCCAGCGGTTAAATATGGGGACTTTGTTTACACGTTGTTAATTAATGTATTGTCTTAAAAAATATATGAGGTAAATGAGGTAAAAGTTCAAGGCACATTTCTACAATTACTCGCTCTTTACTTTGCTGGCAGAAGATACTCCTCTGGATGGAGCTCTGTAGAGCCCCTCGACATTGTATTTTGGCCTACCCTTTCCCACTGACCACGCATCTTGGAAGAGGTCAGAGTACTGACACTACAGTTAACACCCTACCTTACTGGAGCGACTGAGGGCATATAGGTTTCAGACTGTGCCCTGAACTGGCTGAGCTCCTACCTCTCCAACGAGAAGCAATTCGTCAGCCTTGGGTGATGTAACTCAGAGTGGTGTTCCTCAGGGTTCAGTCCTCGGCCCATTTCTCTTCAGCATCCACATAAAACCACTTGGCCATGTTCTGCACAACCTCAATCTAAGCTACCATTGATATGATGATGAAATCCAAATCTATATCCATGCAAAGCCATCCATCAATGCGTCTGGTGGCTCCTTGTCGTCCTCATTGTCAACTGTGAAGGCTTGGCTCAATTCAAATTTATTAAAACTTAATGGTGACAAAACAGAGGTTTTGCGTTTTGGAACACCACACCAATTGTCCAACGATGAACCCATCCGTTTAATGCTTGACAAGCAGACCATAGAAGTTGCAAAGGCAATCCACATTCTAGGAGTAATTCTTGATTCCTCACTCACCTTTGGGAAACATATCAATGAGGGGAAGGTAGCCTATTTTCAGATCAGCAATATATCCAGACTGCAAATCCTGTCACTCTCGGATGCTGGGAAGCTAATCCACATTTTTATCTTGTCACGAATCGATTATTGCAATGCACTACTTCCTGGCAACCTTGCTTACCTTCTCAATCGCCTCCAACGTGTGCATAATGCAACTGCTGGAGTCCTCACCCACACTCCTATCCATGATCACATATCCCCAATGCTGGCATCTCACCATTGGCTAAATACGGGATTGAATTCAAGACCCTCCTCACCTACAAGCCTTACACTGGCACCAACAAACATCCGTGACCTACTTCATACACCCTCCTCAACATGACAACTTCCATCTTCCATTATGGGTTTGCTGCATGTGCCCAGATTGCACCACCATTGGATGGAGGGCAGCTTTCTCGTGTGGTGCTCCCAGAATCTGTAAGTCCCTTCCATTGGAAATTCGATCAGATGAGTCCCTGAGCAACCTCAAATCTCGTCTCAAGACTCACTTGTTCTGTAAGACCTTGAAGTCTAGGACTGCTGATGCTGCTCACGATTGTGTTCTTGGATGATGGCACACTGTTGACCTATGCATGCTCAGTAACACTTATTCCTTCCTTGTTTGATTTCAACAATAATTGTATTTGTTATGTCATGGCCTTCATTGATTTATAGCAATTATTTTACTCAAATGATCTATTCTGATGTTGTTGACATGCCATGCTCACCACAGCTATCTGCAGCACTGTGACCCTCGGGTGAAAGGCGCTTTATAAATGCGATTATTATTAATTCACCACATGCAACCTACCTATCGACAATAAGTGTGGTGGAGGAAGAGTTGAAAAGTAGTTTCAACTGCCACAGTAGGAGATCTCATCGAACCGGCTTTCTCTGGATCCGGTGTGAAAACTATTCCACCACGGCAGCATCCCTGCGATTAACATATGGACAATGTGCTTCGTTGCCTTCGCAGTTGGTGTAAAACAAGAATCCAGCAGTCTAATATTAAATAAAGGGCAGAGTACAAAAACAGCCATTCACTGTGGTGATTATACCCACCCCCCAAGGCTTTTTAAAGCAATGTCCATCTGCGCTGCTAGAGACAATGAAACAAGAGAAGTGACAGGTCTTCATTACTCAGATGGCGTGCACCGTAGGTGTGGCAGGTACAGTCACCTCCATCGCAACTTAGAAAAAAGTGCATTCTACTGACGTTCTGTGGTTTTACAGTAATCCAGCTATGCCCTTCCAGAGGGTTGCATGGCTTAGAAAAAATATCAAAACATAACTTTCTTTTTTCCCCCCTAAAAACACACCCGCACATTATTCAATGTAAAGCCACTCAAGCATTCTGAAAACCAGTTTGACAAGCAATGGCAAATCTGAAAAACACACATGTACCAGATTTTGGATTAGTTTAAACTCGTTTTCTCGGACAAAAGTCAAGGCCCAAAATCTTCAAAAATATTGTGATAGGAGAGGTTAAGTTATCAATAAAAATGTACTTATACAAACACGCTTTGAAATAAACAATGTCTAAAACTTTGAAATGTCAAAAGCACTCTTAATTGATGCACACTTAACAAAAGGAAGACTTATACATGTAAACAAAGTTGTGTTAATCCTTCAAACAGATAATAAACATAACCTATTTACCAAAAAACAAATATTTATCTTTTATCTTTTGCCATCATACCTGGGCACTTGCGTATATACTTTAAATACAACAATATTTTAAAGACACGGTGTAGTGAACTGCAATGTAGCATCTATCCGTACTGCAAAGTACTGTATTTTGGCCTATGACCGAATCAACCGGAATGCGGTCATATCTAGTAATTTCTTCGAAGAGAAGAAGGGTTGAGAGCTGGGAGAGTATTTTGGACAGGTTGTCAGGGTTATGTTTTGGGCATCAGAGGGTAATGCAGCAAAATACTATGTTACACTTTAATTCTGCACCCCCACGTCTGTTCTCCCAGTCTTTGCCAACCCACCCATACACCAACTGGTTTCTTATAAGTATTGTCAAATAACCTACGCGACACTTAAGTTGCCAAAAGGCTCACAGTCAGCAGTGGATTGACAAAAGGGGCTACGAACTTTGCATTTGGAAACTTTTACATATGGTTGGTATGGCGACTATATGCTATCGTTTATTACCTGTTTCAGTGTACTGGCTATATTTGATGGTAGTGCCATATTTTCACACCCACTGCGAACGATAGTCTGCCAAGCAAGGATGGCCTGGTGCTGGCTCGGTCACCTCGCGATGGCTCAGGTTCTGTAACCATACGTCGTGCGATATAAAATATTCTCATCTCATTATCTGAAACCGCTTAATCCTATATAGGGTCACGGTGAGCCGGAGCCTATCCCGGAAACACAGGGCGTAAGGCAGGAATACACCCGACGACGGGACGCCAGTCCATCGCCGGGCATTGCGGGACAATTTTAGTCTGCGAGCCAATCAACCTATCCAGGAGCATGCTTTTGGACTGTGGGAGGAAACCAGAGTGCCCGGCGAAAACCTACGCGGACACGGGGAGAGCATGCAAACTCCACACAGAAAGGCACCCGAGCCGAGAGATTCGAACCCGGGACCTTCTGCTATGAGGCGTTAGCGCTAACCACTGGGCCACCGCACCGCCCGATATAAAATATTGTTTTTGCTAATGTAGCAAACATAACTGTATAAACTAGTAAATAAATAAATTACATATATATTAAGCGGTTTCAGATAATGAGATGAGACATATGTATTGTAACTGTGACCACGAATTGTTACATTTCATGGCATCCCAAGTGGGGATGTGGAGGAGGCAGTTTACACATCCGCATAAGGTGTTCACGTGACTGCATGTGGTTTACGTGTCTGCATGTGGTGTGCATGCCTGCACGTGGATGTGTGGTGTACCTACGCCTCCCACTTCATCTACTCCCACCGCCATTTACCTCCCTCCAGCTATCCTCCACAGCCAAGGAATGGGGGGGGGTTCAAGAAATCTTTTAAAAAACGTTTGAAACAACAGTTCAATAGAGGCTTCAGTTAGATTATAACATCTACTTATATAACTTCCATTGGAGGATGAAGGCCTCCTCATGACTTTCAACCAAAGAAGTTTGACGATATTTCACCACCCCAGTCGTGCCCAGTAATACAACTCAGGTCACAGAGTTCATTTCACAATGTTCGCAGCACTGGGCCACTGCTACAATCTGGGCTGGAATATCATCATCATCATCATCAGTACCTGCTTAATCTTGTATATGGTCAAGGGGCCCCTATTTAGACAAACGGACGCCAGTCCATGGCAAGGTACTGGGGGGAATTTAGTCTCGCCAATGAACCTAAGCAGCATGTCTTTGCATGGTAAAGTGAAACCAATGTACTCGGTGAAAACCGACAAGACACAAATCTTTAAAACGCCATACAAAAAAGTAGCCGAGTTGGTAATTGAACCAGGGGTAATTTTTGCATGGGTTAGAACAAGTCATAGTAATCTGTGAATGTTAAAATGGACACAACCTGGAAACTAAAACAAGTGATATCATGCTAAGTATTACTGTATTGACATGGCATAATGGCCGGTGCTTGGGTCTATTTGGCTGTACAGAACGACCTTGCATTTAAAATTCAGGATTGAGCTATCAGACGTCATGTAAAATGGTTAGACCTGTTTCGTCCATTTGAAATTAGTTACACCATATTGGGCACTTTGTTGCTAATATAGAAATGTAAAAAAAATAGGTTTTACCCATTTTTCTGCACTACATGTGGCTGTTTAATTGGCTACGGCAGATATGCGATGACTTTGTGCTGAAGTTCAATACGGGAATGGAGTTTGGCGACCCATTTGGCGACCCAGTTGTGGGATTAAACGGAAATCGGGCTGCCTGCTGGGTGGGTTGTCATGGAAACACGGGCTCTTGGGATCGGGCTGGTGCATCACACCAGCATGGTTCCCACTGGTCATGGAAACAAGGCAAACAGGCCTTTATAGTGTTATAGCCACAAAGCATTAATTTCTATGGTTATTAAACCTGCCAGTTAGGTGTCAGCTTGAAAGGCCAGGTAGTGCAGCCGTAGAGCTAGTGGTTCACAACCAGAAGGGCACAAATTCAAATCGGGGCCTATAAATTAGGCACCACTTTGTGGGAAAAAATATGTTTTGTCATACGGCTAAACTTGTTCCCATCATAATATGTGTAATTTACATAACTGGCTCAAGGCTGCAAACAGGTGATAAACATTGCCTCGATGCCCATTTGTGTAATAAAATACTTAGACGTTTTGTTAACTCTTTGTCCTACTATGTAAAGGTTTTAAAAACTTGAGAAATTGAAAAACGTTTAAAAAAGAATACGTTATGGTAAATATATTACTAGAGTATGGCAAAGAGGAGAGCAGTGATTGCACATTAATGGGTATTCTGCAAACATCCATGTGTATATGCCCGCAATGAAACAACATTTTAAGCTGTATCAACGGGTGACCTTTCAAAATAGCAATTGTATGCCACAGCTCGAAACATGCACACACGCAGTATCTGCCAGCAGTTACCATGGATTTCGACCTTTTAGTGGGTCCTCTCAGAGTCACGAAAATTGTAAACCTCTCATGGAAGCTTTTCACTGAGATACGGGGGCAAGCTTTTACGGTTTTTAATTGCAAGCCAAAATGCGCCGGCATATATTACACAGTGCACTTTGTAAATCATTCATAAATTGTGCCGTGGTGAAAATATACGTACAAAGATCAGCCATAAAGGGCCAAAGCAAAGTACAAATAACTGCCACATATTTTCGTTTGGATATTTATGATCATCTACGGAGCAGGAAGGTAGATTAGCACGAAATAAGTTGTGTATATTAACGCTCTACATTAAATAGGACATAAAATATACTGCATAACAAATAATATACAGTACTGTACGGTGTGTTCAGTAAAACTCAGGTAGACAGAGAACTATCTTCTACCATATCACTGGTGACTCCAATTATCCACAGGCGCTATGGGGGCTGAAATAACTACTATTATCTGTGGTCTTATTATGTCTTACCTACACTTCTCTCCATCACGCTTTAGCCACATTTTTTTCAAACTTAAGGAGTCGTTTAGCAAATTCGTCCTATTATTCTTTCCTTTATTATTCGAGCCCACTTAATCCTGTACAGAGTCTGTCCCAGCAGACACAAGGCAGGGTTATACCCCGGATGGTACGTCTATGCATCACAGGCCACCAGAGGCCAATTAGACAGTAGGCCAATTAACCTAGGTAGCAGCATGTCTTTGGAGTGTGAGGCAACCGGAGTACCTGGCAAAACCCATGCAAATCCCCAAACTGGGAATCAAACCAGGACTTGTTGCTGTAAGGCAGCAGCGTTACACATTGCATGCTCCACCTTGATATCCGTATTTTTTTCATGTGGACAAGTGGCATAGTCACGAACAATTGGCTCTGCAATATTGGTCTTCCACATTATCAAAGATAAGAGGATTTCTCCCTTGTGCGAAAAGTTGGTAATGGATTTTAAACATTCTTAAATGTTATATTACTGTAATTGGAAACATTTCTCAACAAGACACATGCTGTTTTCAATACAATATACTGCTGTGGGAATCGAGCATCGAATCTTTGAAAAGGTTAACAATGAAAGATATTGCCCTTTGTTCTTAGACTCATTCCACCACGACTGGGAAAGCAGGGTTTCTGAGTCACTGTGAATCACCACAGGGCACAGACCAATGTTGAAAAGGTGTTAAGGAAAAGGGGAAGTGGGGAGAACTTATCAAGCTTCGATATAATTCAGTAAAGATGTTAATGTTGCTTCTAAATTCACAGTAAAAAAATCTGCTTTTTAAAATGTTAATAACTAATATTTCGCAGCCATTTGACAAGCCACATTTGTCACAGTTAGTCCTAAGGAGTGAGTTTCCATACTGCACCATGCTGGTCAGTGTGGATTGGTGGCCACTTGTAAGAAACTATCCGATTAACTCGGTTGGTTACATCAGGTGCGAAGGAAATTCCACATAGTCGCGGTTTGGAAATAAGCTCAGGTCACCAAGTGTGATAACGACGAGGTCACGACTACCTCCTTAATATATATGTAAGCTACCACATACTGCACTGTACAGAATGGCGAACGCAGCGTTTATCTCACTTGAAATGGTTCCGTAGTAGGTGGAGGCCATGTGACTGAGCCGGCATAGGAACAAAGCCAGCAAGGCAGTGCGTGCAAAGGTGTGTGTGGGGGGGTTGGATGGAAACAGTGCGTGGCAGCTGGAAAAAATCTTTTGGGGACGCTTAAAGAGTCCCGTACCAGAAGCATGAATTAAGCCTCACTCAGGTCCTGTAATCTGAAACCAGCATCCAACCAAATTGTTGTAGCTGCATTACGTGGATTAGTCACCTTACACACACCAGCCAAGAGCAAATTACTCACCTTGCAGGCGAGGTACATCCTGTTTAGCATGCCGGTTGCATTTTAGTGGGTTTATTATTTTCTATAGATCGTCAATCATATGACAATGACTAATTTGTTAAAGTTCCAATGTTGTAATCAAAAGGAATGACAGCACTTGGCCTTTACACAAGTTGAGTTATCCACCTTGGCTTTACGCTACCGTACATTGATACATTTATCCGTGGCGTTGCAGTACAATTGGGACAATGTCAAAGTGACCTAGAAGCGGACTCACACAACAAAGAACACACGCATCACGCCCACACATATAAGGAGACAATAGAAGCCGCACACGAACACTTCGCCTGAGGATGCCTCCAACGTGTGAGGCGAAACGTCGCGAGGAGAGGAGAGCCATCGACGCGGCTGTCCCGAGAGAGCAGCTTTTCGAAGCAATCATAATGCATCGAGCCGTGAAAACCTACATCATTACAATTTTAAAGACTGTTTAGCGATTGTGAAATATCGGAGGCAAACTCTTAATAAGTGGTACAGCGTACTTGAAGCATAAACTTGGCCTTTTTGGATGAGGTGCAAACGGTATTGAGAGGCGTTTTTGATTTGTGGTTTTAAAAAGCCACGTTCGTAGTAGCATTTGCATGAACGTACAACGAGTACCAGTTGCAACGCCACATCTGTGTGTAAACACATATCTGTAATAGGTACGTAAGAGTACGTTAAGAATTGCACTTATCACTCCCCCAATGTTTGCCGTGGTGTAGCATGCTTTATGCACCTTCACAAAGTCAAGACATGTCCTGGAAATCCGAATTGGCTCTATTTAAAAAAAAACATAACGGGGATTTCTGCAGATCTTTCCAAAAGCTGCCATGCACTGCCTACCTAGAAAATGTGGGCGGCAGGGTGGCGCAGTGGTAACACCTATGCTTCACAGAACATCCTGCCATACACGGTTTGGTCCCTGCTTTGTGTGCAGTTTGTGTGTGTGCTGCCTCTGATTTATGCATGGGTTTCTCCCCACAACTATATATATTAAATAATTAATTATTTGCCCCATATCGTTGTATTTATGAGGCTGTTTTGGTGGGCTTGATCACGTGAACGATTCCCCCCTACCCCCCCCTCTTGTCCATGACCAGGCATGGTATTTTCGGGCATTACAAATTCTATCAGTTATTAAAAGGTAGTTAATGGGTATTTTTATTCAACCTGAAAAAGAGGACTGAGTGGCTTAAAGAAATGCAACCTGACATTTGAAGGTAATTCTGCCTCCAATTTAATATTGTAAATAGTAATCTGGCTATTATCAAGTCGATTATGTCCAAACCTTTGTAGCAGTAAAACATCAAGCGAGCAAAGACTTGCAGATATGTAGAACCATTGTGAATGCAAATGGAACATCATTATATCGCCTCATCGTAGGAACACGGCGTTTCCTTTGAACAGTACTGTTTTAGTTTAAGTATTAAGGTAAACACTTTAACAAAAGCAATTTACAATCTTCAAAATTATTCCCTGGTGAGGTGGTGTGAAACTGTTGTTGCATTTCGTAGTTATTCGAACGCGTGCGCAGTGTCACATTTTGTTCAGTAATAAGTTTAAAAAGCCAAGGTGCAGACCTGCAATTGCTTGCCGATGCCACTGTCCACGGAGGGGCTCCAGACTCGAAGCCGTTTCGGTGGAATCCCTTTACAGCATACATGGCTTACTCTTCCATGCTGACCAGCTTTCTGTAAATAACTAGAAGTATCCACACTTCACCCCACCACACACATAACTTGTCGATATGTTAAATGTGGGTGTACATATTTACACTTGTGGGTGGACATCCTGAGAAGATATGAAACTTGCATCATCGTTTCAACTTCCGTGCTGGGGTGACCTAATTAAATCTGCAATCTGTATTGCCAGTCCAGTGTGCTGACCATTGCACTATGGCAGCATCCCACGCTGTGTAGTAATGAAACATAATTCTAACTGCATATTTCAGTCTTTTATTACGAGGCTTCCACTGTGGAGCAGTGCAGTGTGCATCATTTGCAAGAGGTTCCCCCGTTATATGCCTGCCGAAATTAAGGGAGGATGTGGTTGTTTAAGAGCCCCATCTGAATCATCCTGTTTGGTTACTAAAGAAACAAACTCTGTGAAATGCAATTAACTTTTGTGGGCTGCGTGTTAAGAGATAAAACAAATCTTGGGACTTGAATGGTGTATCACCATGAAAGTTAGGCAAGTATGTTAAAAAAACGTTGAGCTGTTACACTTGACAAATTACGGTGTAAATCTCAGTACTGTGTAGCGCGTGGTGACATTAATAAAAAAATGTGGCACACAAAATGGTTTCGTATTATTGAATAATTTCCATTTTTTAGATTAATATTACCAATGGAGTAGAGCATATTAAGATTTCTAACTGCACTACTTACACAATGCAATTTCCAAAGTACATATTTTCAAACCTCATGTTTTAACAATAAAAGGTTTATCACTTCAAGGCCAAAATGTGATGTTTTGCAGTAAAATTAAAAAAACGTTCCATATTCCATTTGCTCATGCCACCTTCCACAGCACACAATACCACAGGCCAAATAGCATCCTCTACAAGTAGCCCATGCATGTTACAAAAATATATGGGCCTACTTTTCTATAACGGCTAGACGTCTTGAAAACGGTGGAAGTTTCCACACTAACCCACCATACACGACCTGCCCATTAACGAATGGTGGTGCACCCATTTACAATACGGGGTGGACAGAAGCAGGGTTATTTTAGAAACTTGCCTTACTGGTTCAACTGCCGCACCGGAAGGTCGAACCAATGACCTCTATATTACCAGACCAGTGTGCTAACAATTACACCATGGCAGCATCTTTCACGTGATCTATGATCATGCGTATATCAGAAAGAAAGAAAAATCTAAACGCTGTGCCTTTAATAATTGACAATTAAGAGTGGTATCTGCTACATGCAATGGCAGGAATCAGACAAGGACCAAAGACAAACTTGTATCGTAATATTTAGTTTTAAATATATATCATAACAAATGTTACTGCAGTAATTTACATAACGTGATCAACGGAACACTTATATCTATTAACATGTAATGCTACCACAAGAGCAGCTGTTAAATGTGCACCGAGCATACTTATTGGTTAACAGACATCGACTTCTGAGCTTTAAGCACTTGCAGGGATTCATATCTAACAAGCGTCACCATTAAATCTCGTTCCCAGGCCTCTCTCAAAGATGCTACAACATCTGGGGTTTGCAGTGCAGGATAAGATGTTGTTTAACGGATGTGAAAACTTGGGTGAATTTCTGAAACACTATTGAACGTACTGCTTCCCGCTGAGCTCCTGGAGTGTATTGCGTCTCCCTACGGCACATATCAATATCCTTTGTCCAGGAGTCAAGACATAAACATGCCAGCAAGGATGAATCACTCAACACAGTGTGTGGGAAAGCTTCAATAAGGATGATCAGGTTCCTTCCAATTAACTTTAAAGCTGCTAAGATTTAAAAAAAAGGGTTTATTCCAATTACAACAGTAAAGCATTGTTATACTCTATGTGGTTAGATTACATATTGAACTAATTTTCCTAAACTTATGAAAGTTGCAATCTTAATAAATGTAACGTACGTAATGATGTACGTGAAAAGGGTGGCTGGCGCAGTGATTGGTGCTCTGCACTACAACACTTACCTGGTTTTGACTCCCGGCCACCGTTATGGTGGATAGTGATAGCTGAATCTATCGTAGCCTCCTGCAAACCCCCACCCGACCCTCCTTCAAAAACCTGCACTGCCCAGCGTGATGAAGCATGGTCAAAGAACCCC